>MDKI01265945.1:0-84691 GCA_005239505.1 Nicotiana paniculata | reverse complement strand
ACATTTAACTCGTCAAACTCGGAATTGGGCGAAACTGGGGACCCCTGGCGTTTGGACTCTAACGCCCCCCTAACGCCAGGGGGGGGGTAGCATTATGGCCCTAACGCCCCCTAACGCCAGGGGGGGCCAGGCCTTATGGGATAAACGCCCCCCTAACGCCAGGGGGCCCCAGGCTTTATGGGGCAAACGCCCGGCTATCGCCCGGGCGTCTCCTTTTGCGTATTTTTGACGTATTTGCATCCCTTTAGCTCTGTTTCCATTTCCAATTCACCTACAAACGAAATAAACTCCATTAAGCACATAACAAGTGTAATTTTATCATTAATGCTCATAAAATGTAAGGTATATCACATGTTAAACTATGCAATTTAGTCTCGCATCAACGTCGTTCGATATGCCCATAGCACCTCGAGCAATACTTCTCTCCATTTTCCCTTCGCACCAACCAACCTTTTCTTCAAGTTTTGAATGATGGTTTTGTTTGTGGACTCGGCCTGGCCATTTGTGCTTGGGTGATGGGGCGTTGATAGAATCCTTTTAATTTTATGGTCCTCAAGGAATTTTGTCACTTTGCTGTCGATCAACTGCTTCCCATTGTCGCATATTATCTCGGCGGGTTTCTCGAACCGGCATAGAATGTGGTCCCATATGAAGTCAATGACCTCTTTTTATCTTATTTTTTTGAAGGCCTGCTCTTCTACCCAATTTGAAAAGTAGTCAGTAATAAATAAAATAAATTTAGCTTTACGGGGAATCATTGTTAGGGGGCCGACTATGTCCATCCCCCGTTTCATGAAAGGCCATAGGGATAAGACCGAATGGAGTTGTTCACCGGGCTGATGGATCATTGGTGTGAACCTTTGACATTTATCACACCTTTTAATGAACTCCTTAGTATCTTTTTCCATGCTATCCCAGTAATACCCTGCTCTAATAACCTTGCGAATCAAAGAGTCAGCACCATAATGGTTCCCACAGATGCCTTCGTGGATTTCTCGTAGTACATAATCCGTGTCCCCCGGTCCCAAGCACACTTCCAGTGGTCCGTCGAAGGTTCTCCTTTATAATGTTACATTTTAATCAAGTGACAACCGAGCTGCTTTGGCTCGTAAGGCTCTCGATTCTTTTGGGTCCGAGGGGAGCTTCCCATGCTTCAAGTAATCGACGTACTTATTCCTCCAATCCCACGTCAAAATTTTTGAATAAATTTCCGCATGGCCTTCTTCGACCACCGACCTCGATAATTGGAAGGCAATCCCCGGGACAATATCATCTTCTTCAACCGACGACCTCAAATTTGCAAACGCATTGGCTTCGCTAATCCGTTCTCGAGGTACATGGCCCAGTGTCCATTCCTGGAAGCGATGCAATGTCACTTGAAGTTTGTCTAAGTACCTTTGCATTCTATCTTCTCAAACCTCGAAGCTTCCATTTACTTGGTTTACTAGCAAAAAGGAGTCACACTTAGCTTCAATGACCTCTGATCCTAGGCCCTTGGCCAGTCCGAGACCTGCAATCATGGCCTCATACTCGGCCTCATTGTTAGTTAATTTAGAAGTTTTGATAGATTGTCTTGTGATATTGTCCGTAGGTGGTTTTAAAAAAATATCGATCCCTGACCATTTTACATTCGAGGCACCGTCTGCGAAGAGGGTCCATACCCCCGAGGATGTACCCGTTTTAGCAAGAGTTCCTTTTCTACTTCGGGTACGAGGGCAGGCGTAAAGTCAACCACGAAGCTTGCCAAAATTTGGGACTTGATAACCGTTCGAGGTTGATATTGGATATCATACCCTCCAAGTTTGATGGCCCACTTGGCCAATCGGCCCGATAATTCGTGCTTTTGCAAGATGTTTCGAAGTGGGTATGTAGTCAATACACATATAGGGTGGCATTGAAATTATGGTTTTAATTTCGTAGATGCGCTTACTAGTGCAAGTGCTAACTTTTCTAATTGCGGGTACCTTGTTTCAGCATCTCCTAGGGTCTGACTTACATAATAAATAGAAAATTGCGTACCTTGTTCTTCTCGAACCAGCACTCCACTTACCACTACCTCGGATACGGCTAAATACAAGTAGAATTTTTCATTCTCTTTCAGAGTATGAAGAAAGGGTGGGGTCGAGAGATACCGTTTTTATTCTTCTAAGGCTCGTTGACACTCCTGTGTCCATGCGAAGTCGTTCTTCTTCTTGAGTAGGGAAAAGAAATGATGACTCCGATCCGATAATCTCGAGATAAACCGGCCTAGGGCATCTATCCATCCGGTTAACCGTTGTACGACTTTCATATTATTTACGATAGTGATTTCCTTGATGGCTTTGATTTTGTCGGGGTTGATCTCGATCCCCCTATTCGACACCATGAAACCTAAGAACTTGCCCAGGCCAATTCCAAAACCACATTTCTTGGGGTTGAGTTTCATGTTGTATTTTCTTAAGATCTCGAACGTTGCTTGCAAATGAGTTAAATGGTCCTCAGCGCGCAGGGACTTAAGTAGCATGTCATCAATATAAACTTCCATAGATTTGCCTATATGATGTTCGAACATTTTATTAACTAGGCGTTGGTATGTAGCCCCTGCATTTTATAGCCCGAAGGGCATTACGTTATAGCAATATGTACCATACTTCGTGATAAATGAAGTCTTTTCCTGGTCTTCCGGGTTCTTTCAAATTTGATTGTACCCGGAGTAGGCATTGAGAAAAGTAAGGATCTCGTGGCCGGCCGTAGTATCGATCAAACAATCGATGTTGGGCAACGAGAAAGAGTCTTTAGGGCATGCCTTGTTCAAATCTTTGTAGTCTACGCACATTCTAAGTTTGTTTCCTTTTTTAGGGACTACTACTACATTAGCTAGCCACTCAGGATCTTTTACTTCCCTAATGGACCCTATCTTACGAATTTTGGTTACCTCGTCTTTGATGAATGCGTGCTTTACCTCGGACTGAGGCCTCCTCTTTTGTTTCACCGGTTTAAATCTAGGATCGACACTTAGTCGATTAGTGGTTTTCTCCGGTGATTTCCCTGTCATATCTAAGTGGGACCAAGAAAAGAAATCAATGTTATCAATAAGAAATTGAATGAGTTTTTTCCTGAGTTCAAGGGTTAATCCCGTCCCCAGGTATACCTTCCGTTTTGGCATATACTCAATCAATATCACCTTCTCGAGTTCCTCGACCTTGGACTTCGTCGCATCTGACTCCTCGGGGGAGACGAAAGCTCGAGGGGTAAGGAAATCTTCCTCTTCGTCATCAACCACCTGTTCCTCAGGCTCAACCGAGGATATAGACTATGATTTCTATTTGGTTACTTGTTTGTCCTTGACGCTCGACTTTTCCGATGTAGAGGGCCTCGATATTGGTGCTAAGTCATGGACTGCAAATATCTTCTTAGCTGCATGTTGCTCACCATATACCATTTTCACGCCATCTTTTGTTGGGAACTTCATCAATTGATTAAGGGTTGATGGCACTACCCTCATGCACTGAATCTACGGCCTTCCAAGCAAGGAATTATACCTCATTTCACCTTCGATGACATGAAACTTTGTGTCTTGTATGGTTCCAGCCACGTTTACTGGGAGGGTGATTTCCCCCTTTGTTGTTTCACTTGCCATGTTGAAGCCATTCAAGACTCGAGATGCTGGTATGATTTGGTAAAGCAGCCCGAGCTGCTCCACAACTCTCGATCTGATTATATTTTCTGAGCTACCTGGATCCACAAGAACACGTTTAACTTGAACTTTATTTAAAAGAATAGAAATTACCAGTGCCTCGTTGTGAGGCTGAGATAAGCCTTCAGTGTCCTCCTCACTAGAATGTGAGGGTATCCTCGGGCATGTAGTCCCGGGTCCACTTCTCCCTCGTGATTGATACTCTAGTGCATGTGAATATGGGTCCATGTGGGATGTCGACTCGTCCGATGATCATGTGAATAACATGTTGAGGTTAGTCAAGTTCATTCATCCTGTTGGAATCTCTTTTTCTGAAATGATTCCTGGCCCTGTCGCTGACAAATTCTCGAAGATACCCCTCATTGCACAACCCGGCTACCTCCTCTCTTAGTTTCCTACAATCCTCAGTCCTGTGACCATGTGTACAGTGATACTTGCACATCAAGTTGGGATTCCTATGAGAAGGATCACTTTGATGGGTTTAGGCCATCTGGTATATCTGATTTTCCCAATGCCGGAGATGATATCCGAGGCGTCGACGCTAAAGTTATATTCTGATAGTCGGGGTGCCTCTGCTGGTCCTGAGTGCCTGTTGAACCCGATCTTACTCATGAGTCCCCTATAATTCTGACCTCGATATGTTCTTAGATCATTCTGAGGTATGTTACGCCTCAAGTTGTTCCTTCGGTCTTCGATGTACAACTGATACCTCTCCTTACTCTGTCTCGGTTCCCTCTCTCGAATTTTTGTTGCTAACCTGTTTGGATAAACCGAGCCCGAGGGGGCTCCCAACTGGTCATCTTCAACTTTAATCTTTGACTGGTATCTGTTATGCACATCCGCCCAAGTTACGGAGGGGTAGTTAATCAAGTTTTATTTCTACCACCTCGAAGCTATCGAGCTCCGCTCATTCAAACCCTGAGTAAAGGCTTGAACAACCCAGTCATTATATACTGGTGGAAACTCCACCCATTCCAACTGGAATTGAGATACAAATTCCCTTAGCATCTCGTTGTCCCTTTGTTTAATCTTGAATGCATATGACTTTCTTGTTACAAACTTTATGGCACCAGCATGTGCCTTCACAAATGAATCCGCCAACATGACAAATGAATCAATAGAGTTCGGGGGCAGGTTATGGTACCAAATCATAGCCCCTTTGATATAGTTTCCCCAAATATTTTTAGCAAAACAGACTCGATATTGTCTTCCTCCAAATCGTTTCTCTTTATACCACAAGTGTATGTGGTGATGTACTCGTTGGGATCGGTTGTTCCGTTGTATTTGTGAATATCAGGCATGCAAAATTTCTTCGAAATAGGCTTTGGGGCCGCACTGGGGGGGGGGGGAAGGTTTTTGCATAAATTTCTTAGAGTCCAGTCCTTTCAGAACTGGAGGTGCTCCTGGTATTTGGTCGACTCTCGAGTTGTATGTCTCCATATTTATATGGTTGTGCTCGATCCTTTTCTCTCCCGATTTGATCCTCTCTGTGATTTCTTCGAACATTCTCATGATTGTGGGGTCAGTTCCTGATCCATTGTTGCTCGACCTTTCTGGGACTGGTTCAACACGATGAGTAGTTTCTGGTCCTTCCATGCTTAGAGTCTTTTGCTGACTTTGCAACTGAGCGATATCAACTTGTTGTGCTTGCAACATTTCAAAAATCACTTGACTTCTCTTTCTCCCCGAGCTTGTGTCCTTTGGGCATCGAGATGGTCCTCTCCGCGTACACTGCCTTCAACATCAGTGCCCAAGTCGACGTTCAAAGAAATGTGTGAACCAACGTCGACTGGGTTAGGTACTAGCGCTGTCCCAGGGTTGAGTGGTGGTACATCGGTCCCTGAAAACTATTGCATTATTTTCTCCATGGAATCTGAGGCCGTCGTTACCACGTACTGGTGCGTTTGCTGAGTTCGACATGTTTTAGCCTGAAATTAAAGAGTCTTTGACAAGAAAAAGTGTGAAGAATAATGTGTGTTATAAAAAAACTAACACTGAAATAATCACTATTATCTTTAGCCCCACAGTGGGCGCCAAGATGTTTAACTCGAAAATACGAGTAAAAATTAGATTTGATTTGTGATTTTAAAGATATGTGATCTAGTCCAATACTATTTTAATAAACAAGTAATGTAGAGTATGGATGAGAAGAATTGATGAACCAAACCAGTGTTGCTAGTGCAATAGGGACCTCAAGCTCGATATCCTTGGAGGCCTCGAAGTGGGTTAAGAATACTGAAGTAAGAACAATAAAGTGAGAGCAATAAAGCCGAGGAACAATTCTCAAGCACAATAAAAGAGAAAAGTAAGATAGAATATTCTTTTTCCAGTAGTGAGATGATGTTTACAAATGATTGGGTCTGGTTGGGGTCCCCTTTATATAGGAGGGGAAAACCCTAATATGGTACATTTCTATTTAGAGTAAAGGATTATATTGGTACAACTGTATAACAATCTAGTACGGAATTGTACTAATTCGTACAAATCTTATCCAAAATGTATGCCTTGATCTTTGTGCCTTTGAGAGATTCCCGCTTTTTCTTGAGTATCATCGAAATGGAACTAACTCGAGGTAGACCATGCCAGGCCTCCGATTCGTTCCCCTGATGTGTGCATGTTTCAGCCAGACTTGATCCCTACTTCGAGTTACCCGAACTCGAGCTCGGGGTACGATCCCGATTTCGACCGTATACAAGTGGCACATTCAGATTTATTCCTAGCACATTTGCTCTTATGGTTGTGCACAAGCAAACTGCCGCCTCTAAATTTACCAGCCCCGCGATCAAGCTGCAGCATGGCATCGTCGAAGGAGTCCCAATTGCGGCGCCCACCAATCCACCGACTAAATTTGCACATACACCCAACTTCAGAGCATCTCTCGGGCACCTGCTTTGTCCATTTCTAGCTCCGCCGCCATTCCCTGAACCACCTCCACTGCCGGAGCTACCACCATTGCCTAATCCACCAGTGTTACCGGTGCTAGGAGGATTATGATGACAAGAGCCAAATGAGTTCCACTGACTATGACAAAGAAAAGGAGATTCAATGACGGGACAAGGGTAACTGAGGCTCTTGTTTTGGAAGCCATGTTATTAGGAAGCTAAGGCAGAATGTACTCTTATAAAAACTGTAAACAGAAAGTT
Organism: Nicotiana paniculata; assembly: GCA_005239505.1. NCBI lineage: Eukaryota > Viridiplantae > Streptophyta > Magnoliopsida > Solanales > Solanaceae > Nicotiana > Nicotiana paniculata. Next base: position 77,872 of record MDKI01265945.1, on the reverse strand, counting down.
GCAAAGATGAGATAGTTGAAGTTTGGTACTAGTGTAGGGTATTTATAGTGCTAGGAGGATGAATAATTTACGCAAAATCCCTCTTAAGCTTATAAGGGAGAGATATTAAACTAGGAATGCGCGTGGTGTTGAAGAAAAGTTTGTAATGGAAGGAAATTCTGACTCTGAGCCAAATATAATATTATTATTGATTATAGCTATAAAGATAGGGAATCTTTTAGTACATACAGCATTGATGTCCGTGATTTGAAATTTACATGACATATATTTTAAGCCATGCCTGATGCTCCTTTCCTGTTTCCCACTACTTAACAGATTAACCTCCTCATAATTAGAACAACTTCAATGTCAACATACTTACTGCTAATCCCGTTCCTCCTTACATTATTTCTTTTAAAATTAAACCACCACATAGTGGTGGAGTTTATTTAAATGTAAATAACATACAAGATAGACCAATATGCAAATATCAAACAAGAATTTCTAAGTATTTGGTTAAGATTACTCATTTATTTCATTTTTCTTCGTGAACCAACTTGATATGCTTTATTCTTTCTCATCAAATTATTTTTCTTCTGAAAACAAGAAAGAAAAGCTTGATAAAGGCTTCATGCGCCCAAATGCAACTAAAATACACGTAATTTGCCATGTCAATGTGAGGTATCTACTTAATGCACTGAATAGCTATTTGAAATGTCTCAATGGAAAACGGGTCAAATATTGAAGTGTTTGTCTGCTCGTTGCAGTCAATTTAAATGGGTGGTTTATATATTTTGCATTCTTCTTTTGATCTCTTCATCCTCTAATATTCTTTTCTTCAAGTAACGGTACTTCATAATCATTCTTCACAGTTGATGTATCACAAGATATTTAATTTTTTTTTTTAACTCAAATTGTTTTCTTGAATATCCAGTAACTTTAAGAAGGAATTTGGATTATTTACATTTGTTTCTCCGAAGTCCTGACTAATGAATACGATCTCCAATATTAATCCTAGTCCGCTCCTTTTCTTTTTGTTTAATTTATATAAGTGTCCCAACCTATTCAAACTGTTCATACTTTATTTTCTCAATGAAGACAAATCTTATGCTAAATAAATCTAACATCACGGCTTGATAAATTAGAAAGTTGGATGCAATATGGTTGATTGTGGATAGGTTGATCAAGTCGGCTCATTTCATTTCAGTGGTGATTACTTATTCTTCAGAGCAGCTGACTCATGTTTATATTCGCAAGATTATCCAACTTCATGGCGTGCCGGTATCTTTTATCTCTGATCAGGATACGCAGTTTACATTGCGATTCTGAAGGGCCGTACAACATGACTTAGGAACGCGGGTTGAGTTGAGTACAAGATATCACCCTCAGACAGACGGACAGCCCGAGCTCACTATTGAGATATTGGAGGATATGCTTCGTGCATGTGTGATGGAGTTTGGGGTTCTTGGGACCAGTTCTTGCCACTTGTGGAGTTTGCCCACAACAATAGCTACCAGTCAAGCATTCAAATGGCTTCATATGAGGCCTTGTATGGGAGGCGGTGTCGGTCACTGATGGGTTGGTTTGAGCCGGGTGAGGTTAGGCTAATGGGTACAGACTTAGTTGTGTGACTTTTCGGGGTGTTTGGTTTTAGTTTCGGGGGAGTTTCGGAGTGGATGGGACACATCATCCCTAAGTTGGAGCTGTAAGTTAAAAGAGTTTATTGTAGTTTGACTTTGGTGTAAGCGACTCCGCAATGGAGTTTTGATAGTTCCAATGGCTCCGTATGGTGATTTTATACTTAGCAGTATATCTGGATGTTGATTTGGAGGCTCGTACGTCGTTTCAGCATGAATTGGCAAAAGTTAGAAAGCTGAAGGTTTGGAAGATTTGAAATGTTTGACCGGGAGTTGACTTTATTGATATTGGGGTTAGATTCAAATTTCAGAAGTTGGAATAGATCTGTCATGTTATCTATGACTTGTGTGCAAAATTTGAAGTCAATCAGAGTTGTTTTGATTGAATCGACATTAGTTTTAGAATTGGGAAGTGCATAGTTTCCATAGGCTTGAATTGGATTGCGATTAGTAGAATCGATGTTGTTTGATGTGATTTTGGCCTCAAGTAGGTCCGTTAGGTGTTTTTGAACTTGTTGGTATATTCGGACGGGGTCCCGTGGGGCCTGGGTGTCATTTGGATCGAATCCGGAACAAGTTTGGACTTTGTGTGATTGCCGAAGGTTGTTGTGTTCGGTGCAATGACTCATGCGTATTTTGGATCATAGGTGTGGTCTATATTTTGTAGAGAAGAAGCGTAGGAGCGAAAGGGTCATTGCAGGAGGGAGTTGAGTGATTATGGGAGGGACTTGCAGGGGCGACCGAAACTCAACAAATTTGGACTTGCAGAAGAGAGCCATAAATTGCAGAAGACCGCAGGTGCATTCGGGTGTCCGCACCTGCACATTCTCATAACTTAAGTCATGGCCGCACCTGCGATGAAATTTCCGCAGATGCGGCTGTAGGTTCGTAGGTGCTAATTCCTTGGGCAGAAAAAGGCTTAGGTTGAGGGGTTTGCTTTCATAATCCATTATTGGGCCTAGAGATCTCAGTTTCTGGCAATTTGTCGGGAGATTTTCAAGGAAAACATTGGGGTAATAAATCCTAACTCGATTTTGGATAAATTAAACGAATCTATGATTAATTTCATCATTTACTTAGTGATTTGAGTTTGAAATTTGATGAAAAATTGTGAAAACTTCGTAGGCTAAAATTTGGGGATTTAAAAGGCGATTTGAGGTCAGATTTGAGTAACTCTTATATGGTTGGACTCATTATCAAATGGGTGTTCGGTTTTTATAATTTTTGTCGGGTTTCGAGAGCGGGCTCGTATTGACTTTTTGAGTTGACTTTTTATTTCTTGCAAAGATCTTAATTCTATTGTTCGAAATAGTTTCCTATAGTTTATATTTATGGTATGAAGTAATTTTGGCTAGATTCGAGCAGTTTGGAGTTGGATAATCGAGGGAAAGACCTACCAGTGTATTGAGTTAACGTGTTTTAAGGTATTTGTCTTGCATAACTTTGTGTGGGAGAATTTTTCCTTAGGATTGGTGTTGTTTGTGATAATTGTGAGGTGTGAAAGCCATGAACGCAAGGTGACAAGTGTGTGCACGAGCTAAATAGGGAAATTTACCGTTTTAGCTATGTAGATTCGTTCATGCCTTAATTAAGTTTTCTTAACATGCTATCTTCATCTTCATTAGTCTATTTTCACATGCTCAACTGGTCTAATCTCTTACTTGTTAATTTTTTCACATGTTTAGTTGAAGTTCTTGTTTCCTTTATTCCATATTCATTATTTAACCGTTGAATTCTTTACTTAAAAGTTGTGATTCTTGGGAAATCCAATTGTTATTGTTGATACTCTTGTGCACATTGTGGTTGAGCCATGGGCCACTTGTTGTAAAAATACTATTATTGTTGGTTTCTTGGCAAGTTGTGATATTGGAAATTTGAGGTGCAATTTGTGATACATTGTGATATTGATATGCATGTGGTGTTATAAGGCTTTGGGGTTGAAACGCATGCGGTGAGATAAGGTGGGCTTGATACACGTGGCTAGTAGGGGAGCTACTAGAAGTCACGCGGTGTGATAAGGTGGGCTAAAACGCGTGATGCTATTTCCGGAAAATGATTTTTAAAACTAAATGCAAGCCTCCCGTGGTGATATAAGGAAAGATTGTGAAATTATTCTTGTAATTTGAGACTATGAAGAGGTACCTTGGTAGTGACTTTCATTGGTATTTTTGCATTACTTCACTTGTGTTTAGTTACTTTGTTATTGGCACCAGATTCCTTGTTTTCTTCCGTAATGCATTAATTGCTTTAGTTCTGTGTAGTAAATTTTGGTACATTCCTTGCTTGTTTCATTGCCATTGCTATTATCATTGCAGTGTTAAATTACTCATTCTGTATTTTATTATTCCAGTAGGGCCTTGACTTGACCCCATCACTACTCTATCGAGGTTATGCTGGCACTTACTGGGTACCGTTATGGTGTACTCATGCTATGCTTCTGTACATCTTTTGTGCAGAGCCAGATACCTCCTACCAGTCCAGGCATCAATGAGTTGAGTTCGTACTTGGAGACTTCAAGGTACACCTGTCAGCGTCTGCAGGCCTCGGGGTCACCCTTTATCTATTCTATATTTTTATTCTATTATTAGATATAGTTGTATAAGGATGACTATGATACCGTTATAGAGCTTGTGACTCGATATCACCAGGTTTTGGAGAAGTTGTATATATTGAGTTATGCAGTTTTCTTTAATAAAAATCGTTGAATATTTATGAGTTTATTTGTTATTTCAGTTATATTCCGTATATTTGTTAGGTTTACCTTGTCTTAGAGACTAGGTTCCATCACGACATCCTATAGAGAAAAATGGGTCCGTGATAAGTTGGTAACATAGCTCTAGGTTCATAGGTGTTATCAGTCACAAGCAAGTTTAGTAGAGTCTCTCATATCTCTACGGAGACGTCTGTACTTATCTCCGTGGGGCTATGGAACTGTTAGGAAAAGTTTAACTTCTTTGATTCCTTATCATGCGAATTTGTTGAATTCGGAATTCTAAATCTCTATCTTTCTATTCTCTCATAGATGGTGGAGACACGCACAGCTGGATCTGATGATCAGACACCCAGACCCCTTATCACACCCACTTGCTCCTACCACATCTTAGGCCAGCGGAGGAGCATAGACTCCCGTAGCTCGTACCCCAGAGCAATGGGTACAGGTTGACTAGTCCTAGAGTCATACTAGTGCAACCGGTTGTCCCAGTTCAGCCCGAGATTAGGACATCAACTTTAGAGGGGGAGCATCTCAGGCTCGAGAGGCAAAAGAAGTACCACCCTCCTACTTTCAGTTGTTTGGATTCAGAGGATACACAGGGTTTTCTTGAAGAGTGGCACCACATTCTCCGTACTATGGGTATTGTGGAGTCGCGTGGGGTTGCTTTCCCTACGTTCTAGCTTAAGGGAGCGGCTTATCAGTGGTGGCGAGCGTATGAGTTGGGTAGCCCAACCGAGTCAGCTTCGCTCACCTGGGCTCAGTTCTCAGAGATGTTCATGAGGGAGTTTGTTACTAATAACCTTAGGGATACATGTCGTGTAGAGTTTGAGCAGTTGCGCCTGGGTGCTATGACCGTGTCGAAGTATGCAGTCCGGTTTAGCGAGTTGTACAGACATGCACCTGCATTAGTTTCCATTGTCAGAGAGAGAGTTCCTCGATTTATCGTGGGGCTCAACCCTGGTATTAGATTCAGCATGGCTCGAGAGTTGGAGACTGGCATCTCAAACCAACACGCTATTGAGATCGCGGGAGATTGGAGGATATGTGGGCCTAGGAAAAAAAAGAGAGGGAGGCCGAGAGGCCTCTAGATTCTGCACATATAGTGGTGCTCGTGCCCCAGTTGCAGCCCGTTAGAGGCTATGTGAGCCGTCCTATTCATTCAGCACTTCCAACTTCCAGCGGTGTTCCTGCCACTCCCAGGTCTTAGGTTACCCATTATGCACCGCCACAGTCTAGTGCACCTCCTGCACGGGGTGCTTTCAGTGGTCAGTCCAGCCGATCAGGCCCGAGCAAGTTCCGGCAGCCACGTCCCTTGAGGGCTTATTTTGAGTGTGGTGATAGTCATTATATGGCGAGGGACTGCCTAGACTCGGGAGGAGTGCCGCTCCACAGATTACTCAGATCCCACGTATTCCATAGCATCCTCAAGCTTCTCAGGTCGTGCTTACCGCACAGCTTCCACTCCACATGCATAGCCATCTAGAGATGGAGGTAAGGAGGGTAGAGGTTTCCATATCGGGGGAGGCCAGACCAGATGTTATGCTCTCCTTGCTAGGACGGAGGTGGTTGCATCCGACTCAATTATCAAAAGTATTGTTCCAGATTATCATAGAGATGCATCAGTATTATTTGATCCAGAATCTACTTATTCCTATGTATCATCTTAATTTGCTCCATATTTGGGAGCAAAGTTCTCCTGTCTATGTGGCCACGGCTGTGGGAGATTCCATTGTTGTTGACCGTGTGTATGGGTCGTATTTAGTTGTTCTTGGTGGTTTTGAGACAAAAATTGATCTATTGTTGCTTAGTATGGTAGATTTTGATGTTACTTTTGGCATGGACTGGGTGTCGTCCTATCAAGCTATTCTTGATTGTCACGCCAAGACGGTGACATTGGCTATGCCAGATTTGCCGTAGTTGGAGTGGAGAGGTACTTTGGATGACATTTGGGCTGACAAACGCCCTAACAACATTTGTGCGCTTGCTGAACAATGTATTCCAGCCCTATTTTGACTCATTCATCATTGTGTTTATTGAAGACATCTTGGTGTACTCCTGGAGCCGGGAGGATCATGATCAACACTTGAGGACCGTGCTCAGACCTTGAGAGCAAATAAGTTGTATGCAAAATTATCGAAGTGTGAAATCTGGCTTTATTTGGTGGCATTTTTGGGTCATATATAGTGTCAAGTTAGGGTATCATGGTAGATCCGAAGAAGATTGAAGTAGTGCATAGTTGGCCGAGAATGTAGAGCTTTCTTTGTTTGCAGGGTATTATCATCGATTCGTAGAAGGCTTCTCATTGATTTCAGTTTTTTCTTCTTTTGATATCTTCGTTCTCTAATCTTCTCTTCAAGTAACGGTACTTCATAATCAATCTTCACAATTGATGTATCACAAAATATTAATTTTAATTTTTTTAAACTCAAATTGTTTTCTTAGGTATCTAGTAACTTTAAGAAGGAATTTAGATTATTTACATTTGTTTATCTTTCCAAAGATCAGACTAATGATTAACGGGTTCCAATGGGAATGGACAGATCTTTTGATATCCAATGTTATTCCTAGTCCGCTTTCTTTCTTTTGGTTTACTTTACATAAGTGTCGCAACCGATTCAAACCATTCCTACTTTATTTTTTCAATAAGGAAATGCTAAATAAATCTAACATCACAGCTTGATAAATTAGAAATATTCTCTCATTTTGATTTACTTGCGGTACTACATAAAAACTTTATGCTGTTTGAAAAACAATACTAATAAAACAAATTATGGAGTTGAATTCATGTGGAGCGATTTCAGCGTCCATAAGAATCTTCGACTCCCATGTCAACTGGGGAATATAAAGGCCATCATTCAACATTTTCGTCAAACCCACACTAATTGTCAAACAAGTTGCGAGGAGTCACTACATTTCAAAAGATAATAAGCATAACCAAGTTAATTAACTATTTTTCGTATATCAAGATTTGCAAACATTTCGCTCAAGAGTTAAGAGTGTGTACGATTAAAGTCAGGGATAAAGTTACCGTCCGATTTTTCGATAAAGAAATGAGAGGGAAGCACAATCTGACATGACCTCGAGAAAAGTCGCGCGATTCCACGTTCAGAGCCCGAGAAGGACGAATGGTGCACCAGGGACTGAACACGGCCGAGCATCGGGTCCGAGCAGAGTGAAGGGCCGAGACTAAGGGAAAAAGGTGTTAGGCACGCTGCAATATCCACCCTCAGCCGGTTGTTACGGCACAAATCTTGCCCGATAAGAATTGCGTATCTATGTTTACTGGAAGGGGAAGATTTTTTACCTTATTTAGACTTGTACTAGGATTGAACTCCCCTATAATATAAAGGGGGAACTTCTTTATTTTAAAACCACTTTTGTCACGCATATCAAAGCAAGAAAGTTAATTTTTTTCTTTAGCTATTGTTCAAAGTGTTCTTTAGCTGCTTGTTATTAAGTTGTAACCGAGCTTGTTCCGAGGGCTAAATTGAAACCAATTCCCAAATTCCATTGCAAAGCTAGACTTGCTCATCCATTACATTTGGTTTGATCGCTCTGATCTATTTTAATTAAGTTGATCGCTCTGATCTATTTTAACTAAGTTATTTATTATTTATAGTTCAATCGTGTCAAGTTAAATGACATATCCGTTAACCGCGTATAAATTCAATTATTACTCATTTTAAGGGTAAACATTTTTACTCCCACCATGGGCTAAGGATATTAGTGGTGGCTTAATACGAATCTCCATAACACACCCGATTTTAAACTTGCTCTTTGAAGTTTTGATTTCAGGTTAATCTAAAAATGTCAAATTCTAAGTCTGCTCACTTAAACATTGACATTGAGTCAGGCCACCACGATGAAAACAATAACGTGATAACAAGAAATGATATTCCCCCTGTTGATCTAAATGGTGTCCCAATTGATGATCCGGTCGATGCTAACTCATAAGTTGACATCATCATCAACCTACCAACTGATCCCGAAAATAACATTCTCAAGTTACCCTGGCCATCAGCTTGAAAAGCACCCGAATGGGAAGGTGATGGAGTTAACTGACGATTAATTTTCGAGATGTTACAAGCTCAACAAGTGGAAATAGAACCACTACAGACCCTGAATCATTCCCAAAATATGACTGAATCCAAGCATGTTATAAAAAAATGCTCGAAAAGATGAACGCTGCCATAACTTGCCTCCAAATTCTATTGATTCATTTGCTATTCTTGTAGATGCCTTTGTAAACCCCATGCAGGCGCCATCAAGGTCGAGACAAGAAAATCAGACCTCTTCAAAGTCAAGCAGAGAGACAACGAGATGCATAGGGAATTTGTGTCGAGGTTCTATATGGAGCGAATGGAACTACCCCTGGTCGTAGATAATTGGACCGTTCAGGCGTTCACTCAAGGGCTCAACCCGAAGTTCCATTGATTCTTAGCAATTGAAGCAAAACTTGGTGGAGTACCCCACCGTTACTTGGGCCGATGTCCATAACAGGTATCACTCGAAGATCAGAGTCGAGGACAACCAACTGGAGGTCCCCTCGGGGTCTATTTACCCCAGCAAAGCAAACACAAAATCTAAAAGAATTATGGACCAGGAGCCAAGGTCGATCCGAGATCGGTATCAACTATACGGCTCGGGCAAAAGCCACCAATTTTTCTCATTACTAAAAAAAGGAACAAATTCTCCTAGACCCCGGAATGTCAGTAGGTTTTGGATGAACTCAAACGATACCAATTGATCCCTCCTTTGTTTCATACCCTAAAGGCAAACGAGCATCTATACATCTACTTGGTAGTTTTTGAGGTAGAGGTAAGTAGTGTCCTGCATCGAGAAGAAAAAGGTATGCAGTTTCCTATTTACTATGTTAATAGAACCCTAGGCGATGCCGAAATAAGGTATTTGTACTTAGAAAAATAAGCTCTCGCTTTATTGAGCATATCTAGGAAATAAATATGGTACTTTAAGTGTCACCCCATCTGTTTCGTGACCTCGTACCTGCTCAGGAATGTTATGCATAAACCTGAGCTCTCGGGTAGGCTGGCCAAATGGGCCATAGAGATTAGCGTGTACGATATCGAGTACAAAACCGAACTGCTTTAAAATCATAAATTTTGGCAGACTTTGTGGCCGACTTTATACTGGCCTTGATCCCCGAGGTTGAGAAAGAATTATTGCTCGCCTCGGGGACTAGCTTAGGGGTTTGAAACCTATTCACGGATGGTGCTTCTAACGCGAAAGTGTCCGGGTTGGGAATCGTGTTAAAAATACCTACAGGTAACGTAATAAGGCAGTCCATTAGAACTTTGAAATTGACTAACAACAAAGTTGAATATGAGGTTATGATTGCAAGTCTAGAACTGGCTAAGAGTCTAGGGGCTGAGGTGATCAAACCCAAGTGTGACTCCCTCCTCGTCGTAAACCAAGCCAACGGGATATTTGAAGTAAACGAGGGCTAGATGTAGAGATACTTGGATAAGTTTCAAGTGACCTTACACCAATTCAAGAAACGGATTCTACAACATGTACCTCGAGATCAAAATAACAAGGCCAATGCATTGGCTAATCTAGGATCGTTAGTCGAATCCGACGAATTCAATTCCAGAGCGGTAGTGAAATTGATGAGCTTAGTGATATAGGGAGGTCACACCGAGGTGAACTAAATAGGCTTGAATTGGGATTGGAGAAACAAATACATAGACTACCTTAAGGAAGGGAAATTGTCGTCAAATCCCAAGGAATCAAGGACCTTACGTACTAAGGCTTCCATCTAAGTGGTTAATAAATTTCTTGAAAAACACAAAATCAAAATGATCTTCTTAATGCCTACCATCTAAGTGGGAACGGCCAAACACAATCAACAAAAAAACTATACTCCAAAACCCGAAGAAGAGATAGACCGACTAAAAAGAAAAATGGAAAGAAATTTTGCCCGAGGTCTTGTGGGCATACCGAACGACTTCGATGTCCTACACCAGTGCAACACCGTTACCTTTAGTCCACGGTGTGGAAGCTCTAATTCTGGTAGAAGTAGAAGAACTGAGCCGAAGGTTCTAATTCTAAAGAGATGTTAAATGATGAGGCCATCGCCACAAGCTTAGACTTATCAGACGAAAGGCGAGAAGCCTCCCTAGTCCAGTTAGCAGCCCAAAAACAACGCATGGGGAGATATTACAACCGAAAGGCAAACCTTCGACACTTCCATATCGGGGAATTGGTGCTGAGGAGAATTAGATTACATACCAGGAACTCGAATGACGGGAAACTAGGTTGGGATAACCGGGAAAGCCTCGTACCAGCTCGAATTCGGAAATCGGGTACAATTACCCAACCATTGGAATGTGGAACACCTAAAATGATACTACGGCTAAGGTATGAACACAATCTTCTTTATGACTCTTTGAACTAACACGTGGTAAGGCCCCCTAAATATTTTCCTAAAAGCTGGGGTTTCATGGTGCCGCGGTAGGTGTAGGTGTTAATAATAGTACACGAGCTTTTTGGGTTGAACAGTGCACTAGGGAGTTGAAGGAAAATGTTTGGAAGAATAGGGCATTTCTGCGGCCCATTATGCGGCCGCATAATCACTCTGCGGGCCGCATAATGGCCGCAGAGTGAGACAATCATTTGGGCTATATCTGAATGACATTTTCGCGGCCCATTATGCGACCGCAGAATGATCTTGCGGGCTTCACTCTGATTGCATATCCGACTTTAAAATTTTGCGGAGGGAAGTTCTGCGGTGCATTATGCGATTGTAAAACAGTTCTGCGGACCGTATAATGGCCGCAAAGTGGGGCAGGCCAGCCCAATTCCGGAGGACCATTTCGTGGCACATTTTGTAGTCGTAGAAGCATTTCACGGTTTTATATGCAACCGCAGATACCATTTAGAGCTTCATTTTTGGATTTTTATAATTATGTTGTAATTCCATGTTCATGATTAGGTGCTTGGTTTTCATACTAGTACTATTCGACATGTACTAACGTCCCTTTTGCCGGGGGCGCTGCATCTTTAATGGATGCAGGTGGTTCCACATCAGAGAATACTGACCAGTGATAGCGGTACTCAATCTTCCCAGCTGACTTGGTGAGGCCCATCTCATTTCGGGGTTGTACATCTTTTGTTTTGTGTGTATTACTATGTTTTGAGGTATAACCGGGGCCTTGTTGCCGGCACTATCACAGTATTCTTTTGTATCTATTAGAGGCTCCGTAGACATAGTGTGGGTGGTATGTTGGCGTGGGTAAAGTCAAATTAGAAATGTTGTAACTTGTATCACACGTTCCACATTAGACCATGAAAAATTATGTATTTTGGAAACTTATAAAGGATGTAACTGCTGATAATGAATTAGTGTTGTTGTTTACTTGATCCTCCTCCCTGCCTGATTAATGAATTGAGTTTTATTTTTTTCATGAGTAAGTTCGGGTAGAAGGTATTGTATAGGCTTGCTTGCCCAGGTCATCTCGATGGAGCGCTGGTCGCGCTCCCCGAGTTCGGGGCGTGACACCCGTACAAGTACTCTGTCAAAATTGAATCTAGGGATTAGTTCTGAAAGCACGCATTGCACTCTGTTTCCCTTGGACTGATAATTCCCGAAGTGGGTTTTACAGCAAGGTTTTTAATGAGGTAACATTAAAACGTGATGCCTTAGTTTTGAAGACCGGCTTGAGGTAGGGGAGTGCGGATCACCCGCATTAGACCAATAGTATCATCACTCACAAATTTAGTCTCGAATACTCGGGGGCCATCAAACCCTGAGTCAAGGTCCAGAGTTCTGAAATTTAGAAGGCATTTTCTTTTTTATTCGATATTGAAAGCCAAACTCGAATATTAGAATTGATTGTACGGGTCAAACGGTCAAACGAACTGTGCCCACATAGCTCATTCTCGCCATGGCAGATAGATTTGTACCTTCGACTATGAACACTACGTTCAAAGTATTAAAAGAAGTTTGCCTTCTATGTCTCATCGGTTCTCATTTGCACCAACAATATTATCATTAAGTTTATTAGAGTGAATATTAGGTTCAAAACCCTTAAGCCTGCGGGCCTCCCCGTACCGTTGACTGCTACCCAACAATAAGATCGGATAATTCGGGCTACCAAATCTCGGAGGCACCGAGCCTACTGGGCAGGTCCCAAACACGAAAGGCTACAACCAACTTAAACGACTTAGAGACGTCTAAGTCCGTACATAAAAGTAAGGTCCTTACACGTTTTTTAATCTACGAAAAATTAATTCAAATTCAGCCATGAAAAGAGCCACCATCGGCAAGGAATAATCGTGTCCGGTTAAAATGCTCAAATATTTTAAAGACCACGTTTTTATCGAATACTCCAAAGTCGAAGAAAATCAGAGTTATTACTTAACTCAAGACTCATCTGTGTTTCAGAGAACGAACAATCTAAGTTATGTTAAATTTATGCTAAGGCATCGATGTCATATTTTGAAGACTGAATCACAAGTATAAGTCTCGAACATAAAATAAATAGTGAAAAGTGAAGGACACAATATGGCCGAAGTAAATTTTGTTATATTTATACCAAAGGTATTTACAGAGGCACTATGAAGCAGCCCAACATAAACTTTAAAAAACTATATATTCGAAATAATAGAAAACAAACTAAGGCATCTCCCTCCTAGTCTTCACCAGTGCCCGAATTGCTGCCAGAACCCTCAGGCTCGTATATCTCTTTGTCCTAGACCTCTAGCCTCTTCAATCTCGAACGCTAGATCAAACCCCCAGGCATGAATCTTTTCAAGGGTCTCCCTCTAGGATAGCCACTTCACATACTCGGCCTTTGTTATTATACGAGCCTCGACCACCTTCACATCATTCTTATAATTGCCCAGCATATCCTGAACTTCAGAGGACTCACTTGAAGCCTCCTCGAACTTCGACTTCAGGCGCAGTGTATTGTTGGCCGAGGGCATCCCGCTCCATGAAGGTCGAGTCTAGTTGTGGTCAGAGCTCATCATTTAGCTGAGACCATTTGTCAGCTTTATCCTTCATCACCCGAAGTTGATCCTCGATCGAAGCCAAGTCCTCGTTGGTGGCATCCCATTCAGAAGCTAGGATATCCATTTTTCTCCTCAACTCCTCGGTCGAGGATTGATCTCGTTCATTTCGGCCCTGAGCTGGTCGATCATGTCTATCTTCTATTGGACCGAAGAGGTTGCAGCGTTAGCTGTTACGCTTAGCCTCTCGTTATTACTCTCAAACACCCTTAACTTTTCGACAAGAATGACATTTTCCTGTTTCACCGTCGAGGCCTCCTTTTGAGCTATTTCCAGCTTGCTTTGGAGGATGGAGAGGTCCTTGAGGGTCTCGTATTTTTTCTCACTAAGGGCTTTGTACATGTCCTTCTGACCTGCTGCTTGAGGTCGAACTCGAGATGACCCACCTCCATCCGAGAACGGTGGAAGATCTCATGGTGAAGCACTGAGGCTTGAGGAAGAAAATTTGTGGAATCAATAAAGTATGCTAATGCTGGATGAACTTTTTAAGGATAAGGAAAGAGAAACTTACCATGTTCAGTGCCCGTTGTGCCTTATTAAAAAGGCTCGATGCGTCCACTTCGTTCATCTACGCTTGGTCCTCTTCGGTTACCAAACAACGAAGGTAACTGACTATGCCAACCGGCCAGATAACACCCTAGTATCCATCGATATCGTAAACATGATCGATCTCTTACGGTCCAGATCCACACTCAGGGTGGGGAACTGTTTCATAAGCTTTGGGCTTGAGCTCGGCCCACCTAACTCCAGCAACACGTATTTTCTGTGGATATCCAGGTGGCCAAAATAGGAGTAATCTTCTTGAGAAAAAATAGGTTGATGTCCTCATCTGTAGCCCGTGACGCTTCAATCGGCTTTTTTCTAATGGCCCGGGCCTTATAAAAAATACACTCCGCGTGAGACGGTGACTCCAGAATATCAATGACATCGGTTGCTTCTCTCGAAACTGAAGTAGCTTCTCTAGAGGAAGGAGCCTCAAGCTTTCCTGAACTAAAGAGGGTTCGGCCTTACAATCGCCTCCCTCCGGTGCTATCTGCTCCTCTGAAACAATGGTCGGCTCATGGGAGACAAAGTCCGTATCATCATCTTCAGGGAAGTGCGCCGATAAATAGATTTAGGGTCCGGTACCCTGGACTGAGTACTCTTCTTGGTTCTCTTTCGGACCCTAACCGTGACTCTTTTTTTCTTGGCCTCTAATGGAGCATCCGAGGATCTAGAAGTCCACTTCTTGCTTCTCTTTTTCTCCTCCTTCTTCACAGCAACATCGACGATAGGCTATCTCAAAGCGGAGGGTTTAGTAGATGTAGACGAGGCCTCGCTTCATTCACCGCCTATAGTTCGGTGGTCTTGGAAAAACCTGTGGAAGGAAGAAAAGGACATAGCCAAAATGACAGTGGAACAAAAGAGATATTCAAATCAACAGAAGGGGAATACTTACCATGGGAACGTGCCTCCCATTTTACTTTTGAAAGTTTGTTCCACACGCGATCAGAATATTTCAATTGTTTAAAGATCCCCTATACCCACTCTTTGAAATGGGGAACTGCGTTGGGGACCAAGGCGACCGCTGCACAACGGGAAAGTCGGGCGATGAGGAAAAATAATGAATTCAACGAATTATTTTAATAACTTAATCAGGGATGAACTTACATTTTAGGTTCCACTTCTCAGGAAATAGTAGGAAATCGGAGGGGATGATATCTTCGGTCTTCACCTGAATGAATATCCCCTGCCATCCTCAGTCCCTATCTTCGTCGATGCTCGAGAAGGGAGCCTTCTTTTCCCATTGAACAAGCTTGATTAATCCCCCTCGGAATATTCGGGGGATGTATATGTGAAGAAGATGGTCGATGGTAAACTGGGGATCCTCCGTGTTGTTGATAAAATGATGAAGGAGAATCGTGATCCTCCAAAATGATGGGTGAATCTGCACGAGGAAAACCTTATTTCTTTTGAAGAAATCGAGGACTATTTTATCCAACAGGCCAAGCTTGAAGGGATACGTATAAATACTTAAGTACCCATCCACATACGTGGTGGTTTCCTCATTAGGTCCAAGTATGACTACTTCCTTTCCCTTTCACTTGCAATCCTCCCAAACTGTCGGGAGCGTGTCTTCAGTGATGGAATATATATACCTCCACACCTCGATCCCCTTGCTTGGAGGACTTTTCGACCTTAAAGTATTTGTCTATAGAGTAGCCTTCGGGGATAAAATTCTTAAGAAGAGGTTCCGGGACTGCTTCTGGGAGGATCACTTTGACATCTACGGTTGGGTTAGAAGTTGAAGGGGCAGTGTGTTGAGGCACTGAGTTTGAAGGTTTTGCCATCGCTATCTGGGAATATGAAGGTTTGAAGACGAGTATGAAGGATTGAAGATGGGTATGAAGATTTGAAGGTTTTTCATGAAGAATTAAAGGCGAAATATGAAGGTTTGAAGATCGAAGATGAAGAAATGAAGATGTGAAGAATAATATATGAAGGTTTGAAGGAAGGATGAACAAGTATAAATTTCGAGGGTAACTCAAGAAGATTTGAAATAGGAAACTAAAAAAGTGAAGAAAAAAAACAAAACCAAAGGTTTTATAGGAGGGGAATATTTAATGCATGATGTTTCGTATTCGGGCACGGTCAACCGACGGCTGACACATGCCCGAATTTAGAATGACGCATTTTAAGGGACGTTTCACTCTCTCATCAGCCTGTTTGTAGCATATGACGGAAGGAGCCGGAGTTAGGTAGTCACCTCTCATCGTTTCGATAAATCTGCTCTCTCAAAAGTGAGGAGATATCTATGTACGGATAAAATCGGAGATAAATTTACCCTCAATCTCTCGATAAAGAAACGAGAGGGAAGCACAATCTGATATGACCTCGAGTAAGCCGCGGGGTTCGACGTCTCAGAGCCGTGAATGACGAATGGTGCACCTAGGACCGAACATCTGGTCCGAGCAGAGTGAAGGGCTGAGACTAGGGGAAAAAGGTTAGGCACGACGTATTATCTTCCATTAGTCGGATGTTACGGCACAAATCTCGCCCGACATCAATTTCATATCAATGTTTACTGGAATGAGAAGATTTTTTTTACCTTATTTAGACTTGTACTAGGATTAAAACTCCCTTACTGTATAAAGGGGAGAACTTTTTTATTTTAAAATCATTGTTGGTACGCATATCAAAGTAATAAAGTTAATTTTTGTTCTTTAGCTATTGTTCGAAGTATTTTTCAGCTGCTTGTTTATCAAGTTGTAACCGAGCTCGTTGCGAGGGCTAAATCGGAATCAATTCCCAAATGTCCGTTGCAAAGCTAGACTTGCTCATCCATTACATTTTTTGTTTATTGTTCATAGTTCATTCGTGTTAAGTTAAATGACATATTTTTTAACAACATATAAATTCAATTGTTACTCATTTTACGGGTAAACAAAGAGAAATTGGTAAAAGACATTTGAGATCCACTATGCGTAAGTTATTTAGTGGTTACGCTAAATCAATTAATGTACAATATATGTCTAGCATATAGATTTCCAGAGAATTTCATATCCATAGAATTCGTATATTTAGGTTGAATATTTATTTAATATTATATGATTAGTCATAGCCGCTTAATATATACTACTACATCACGGCGTGTACTAAACATAATATGAACCACTTGCACATATTCTGACATTAGCTAATCATCAAACTTCTAGACTCAAGTGTGAAAAAAATTAGGTTAGACAATCATGGTGTCGATATCTTTCATGTGGATATGACTACTAAACTAATACTTCACATGAACCTGCAGGAATACCTAGTTTCCTAAATTAGATTCGCGTAACAACCCTATCCCATTATTCGGAGGCTTTAACCTTCATTATTTATTTGCTTCTATCTTGTACTGTATCTGTAGATTACACTTTTTGGACAAAAAAATTACTTAATCCTTTATAAAAAGTGATTCTTACTTCCTAGTGCATAATTGGTAGAGACTATAATTCAAATGGCGAACCTAATTTTGTTTCTCCAATTTTTCATGCTCAACAACTTTTGATTAAAATCGTTATGAAACAAGTATCCACTGAAAATTTGTGAGAAAAAATATGAGCTTGTTTTTGCCATTTTTCATGTCTTTACAAATGATTCAAATGAAAAAAGATGCACGACTTGATGATAATAAATCAAGATCAAGCCGTCATTGTTCCAATAATTCGATTAAGTTTGTCTTGAAATGGAGTTATGTTCAAAGAATTCAAATGGGAAGTGCTCAAATAAACGCGTTAAGGGGAATTACTCTAACAACCAAGTTAAAAGAATTGAGAATTATGCACTAAATTGCTAAAGGCATGGGGAGTTCCTATAGGAAACATTTTTCTATAGAGATACGACCTTAGATTACCGCAATTTCTAATAATATTAGAGGCTAAAAACAGATCTGTAAGCAATTAATTAAGTAATCTCAGCCAAATATTAGTAGGGGTGGACGTTCGGGAAATTCGGATTACATATGAAAATTTTGGTTTTGATTTTCGGTTTTCCGATTGAAGAAATGACAATCCAAATCCAATCCAAAAAAACTCGGATTGGATCGGATTTTTTTAAGTTTGGATTCAGATTAATCGGTTTGGATATTTTAGATTTTTGGTTTTGAGCTTATAAGTTGAGATGTTTCTTCTTTCTATAATAATAATGAACATCCAAATGAAGTATTCATATTAAATTCCTAAAACGTTCTTCATTTTCACCGCAATCATCTAAACAAAGTACTCAAGTAATGAAATCATCATCATGTAAATACAACAAAGACATTAGTAAGGCTGATAAGAAGTAGCAATAGTAAAATCATTTCCAAATAGAAACTATTCTCATAGTAACTTAGTAATTAGTATTGAATATATGAGATTATATCTAAAAGTTAGGATATTGGACTTGTTACTATTGGCATATTAAAATGGACTAAATATAAATTATAAAAATTTTGGATTTCGGATATCCAAAAATCTAATGTGCCAAATACAACATCCAATCCGAAATGCAAAATTAAAAATTAAATTCGAAATCCAGTCTCTATATCGAAAATCCAAACCAAAAATTCAAACAATTCGGATTTTGATTTGGATTTTGGGTTGCCCAAACTATGCCCACCCCTAAATATAACTATAGTCGTGCTTCCTTATCATTTTTAACACATGAATTACCATTCATATAGACAATATTTTTTCATTAATTAAAGTTATTGTGATTGAGTGTGCGAACAAAGTCTCAAATTGATAGTTAAAAAAAAGGAAAATTACATAAGGTGTAGGGATACTCAAAATTGTGTGAGGTCTTTTGTAAAACTCGTACAAGGTTGTGCCAAAGTGGTAATATATATCACATTTTGTTAAAAGTATCTGCTATCAGAGTCTATAGTAGCGAGGGTGGGGCTCGATTTGCTGCTTTCTCGGAGCTTCGAGACGTACACACAAAAAGAATCTTGCTTGTGGGCTTCAGAGGGTATAAATACTTGGACAATGTGGATGGTACACAATGTTGATGAATTTAATCTGAGAGGCTTGATGATCAGCTATGTGGAACTTAATTAGATCTTTTGTAAGGTGTAGGGATACTCAAAATTGTGTGAGCTCCTTTGTAAAACTCGTACAAGGTTGTGCCAAAGTGGCAATATATATCACATTTTGTTAAAAGTATCTGCTATCAGAGTCTATAGTAGCGAGGGTAGGGCTCGATTTGCTACTTTCTCGGAGCTTCGAGAAGTACACATAAAAGAATCTTTCTTGTGGGCTTCAGAGGGTATAAATACTTGGACAATGTGGATGGTACACAATGTTGATGAATTTAATCTGAGAGGCTTGATGATTAGCTATGTGGAACTTAATTAGATCGAGGAGAAGATTATTAGATTTGCGAACAAAGTCTCGCATTAATAACTGGAAAAAATAAGAATTCTTACGGTGTGAGATATTTCGTAAAAATCATGCGGGCTTGAACCAAATATGATAATTTTACACCATGTTGATTTAAGACTATCTTCAGAGTGTATTCCTCCAAATATATGTTAATAGTAGCTTCAATTAGTTGGTACCTCTCTAATTGTTTATGTGCAGCGGTCAACCTTGTTACAAGAATAAATAGACATCGTTACCACCACAGTTCAACCATCCTCTTCAGAATTAAATAAACTCCTTTCTCATTAGTAGACAACAAACATTATATAGTTCAACTTTAACCTTGTTGACATGGCTTACAAAACTCAGGCCTCAGTTACCCTTTTCCAGTCACTGAATCTCCTCTTCTTTTCCCTTGTTATTGGAAACCATTATGACACTTTCCATAACACAAGTGGTGGAAGTTTTGGAAACGACAGTGGTGCTAGAAATGGCGGTGGAGATGGAAATGGTGGCGGTTCGGGCAATGGCGGTGGAGGTGTCAATGGGCAAGGCAGGTGCTCGAGAGATGCTCTGAAGTTGGGTGTGTTGGGGAAAAATAATATCCCGCCCACGAATAATATCCACAGTATATAACAGTAACACAAGACAGTAACAACAATACCAAATATTTTAACAGGGTAAAATATAATCCCTGCGGAACAATATAATATCACTATAATATTATAACATGGTAGTGTCAAGAGACTACTACAACTTTAAAAAAGATAAACACTCTTTTTTTTAAATACCTCACTACAATATTACTCTCACTCAATATTTATCTCGCAGACTACAATATGTGGATTACTCTCTTTGGCTTCTCTCGATTTTGGTGTACTCAAATGAGTAAAGTAACGTCTCTATTTATATATGAATGGTTGTTCGCCGAAACTATTCAAAATTGGTTCTGACTCGAATTTGCCGATTTGCAATCTTGCAAATTCGTTTTGCAAGTTGTCCATCGCCCAAGTCATAAGTTTGACCAATCATATTTTTTTTCATTTATCTCTTTATTCTTTCTTTTATTATGGAATCAGTTTCCCACGAATCTCCTCCTTAATTATAATTTTTCTTCTTCATTCCAAGTCTTGATCTTACTCTCTTAAAATAATCAAACATGAGAGGCGTTGTATATCTACAACTTGATCATGAGATTTCACATATATGAGCTCCACTTCCTTATTGGAAAGATATTTCCTTTGATTGTTTCCTTTAGCCACAAGTCGTGACTCGTATCTCTCCACATCTACATGAGCATTATTCTTTGTCATGTATACTCATTTTACTCCAAGTTCTTGATGACCCTTGGAAAGGGTTGTTAAGTCCCAAATGTTGTTCTTCTTTATTGACTTGATCTCCTCTTCCATGGTTTGTGTCCACCTTTTTTCTGTAACATCTTCATCAAAGTTCATTGGTTCACTATCAGCAAAGAGACAATATAAAAAATCAAAATTAGAAACTTCTTTCGTGCCATCATAGAGCTCTTGAATGCGCCTTGTCCTTTGCGGTTGCTCATTTGAACTTTGTTGAGAAGAAGGAGATGCAACATTTGTTGGAGAAAGAGGTAGAGTTGTATCCTGCATAAGTTCCACGGTCTCTGGTTCTTCTTCATTTCCAAAGTATGGAAGAAAATCATATGAAGTTTCTTCTTGAGCTTCTCCATGCCAATTCTTCATCAAATTCAACATCACGACTCACCACCGCCTTGCCACTACGTGGTTGTATGCTTGTAGCCTTTTGAACTCGCATCATAGCCAACAAACACATTCTTGACACTTCGATAGTCAAGCTTGGCTCTCCCTTGATGTTGCACATGAGCATAGGCTATGATCCCAAAGATTCTCAAGTGCTTGATACTTGGCTTTCTTCCACTCCATGATTCTTGAGGGGTTTGATCTCTAACATTCTTTGTTGGTGACCTGTTGTTCAAATAAACTGCATAAGAAATAACTTCCGCCCAAAATTCCTTGGGCATAATTTTAGCTTTCAACATAGATCTAGCCAAATTAAGAATCGTTCGATTATTTCTCTCTGCAACTCCATTTTGTTGGGGTGAATAAGGTACCCTTAGAGAGTGACGAATTCCATGAGATTAACAGAAGTCATTCAATTCTTTTGAAGTGAACTCGCCTCCTCTATTGAACCTTAAAGCTTTTATTTCATAGCCACTTTCTTTCTCCATAATTACTTTGAAATTTTTAAAAGCAACAAAAGCTTCAGATTTTTGGTTTAAGAAATAAACCCAAGTATTTCTACTAAAGTCATTAATTAATAGAAGAAAGTATTTACTTTTACCAAAGGAAGGTGGATTGATGGTCCACACATATCAGTGTGAACAAGTTGGAGCGGTTTGGTTGATCTTGACATGGCCTCTTTTGGAAAACTCCTCCTTGCATGTTTTCCAAAAAGTCAAGCTTCACATAATTGATTGGCATGGTTGGTTCATGGTATCACATGCACGATGTTCCATACTCCCATTTATTTGAACGCTTGTAAACTCAAGTGCCCAAATCGCATGTATCAACACCATGATTCATCTTGCACATTAGCCTTCAAACTTTCACGACCCAAAACCCTATCTTAAGTCGTGATGACGACCAACAGCGGGGTCAGGCAAGCCAACACTCAATTTACTAAGGGTTCTTTGTTATTAGATTAAACATCTCAACACATACTCAGTTTTTAAAACTTAAAACATGATCCGACAAGGATAATTAGCCAGTTTTTAATCAAAAGCAGTCATGAAGAGGCGTGAGACAATATATATACAAACCCGAAATCCATAATAACTATCACGTGTGTGCCAGGAACTAGTGTCACAAGTCCTACGGGCATACTAACAAAATATACAAAAGATATAATATACAGTCCCACTGTCTGAAGGAAATAGACGGGAAATAACAAAAGAAACCCCATGGTGCTGCCGGAGATTGCTAGGAGAAAAACAGCTCACCGTCAAGTCAGGTCCGTCTATAATCAAAGTCAAGCTCCGGTCTGACAACCAGATGCACCAGCCTCAGAACCTGTACAATTAAGTACAGAAGCGTAGCATGAGTACATAAATATGTATGTACCCAGTGAGTATCCCGCCTAACCTCGAAGAGGTAGTGACGAGAGGTCGACATGACACTCACTAAGGTCCAACAATATAATTTAACAGAATATGATGAAAACGGTAGGCATGTAAAGGCAGTGAAGCAACAAATATATATAAGGCACTGAAATCCAAGGAAGTACTGAGAATGAATAAAACAATTACTACTTCACCTTCCCCCAATTATCTGTCAAATCAATGTCCATGAATTTAGTAACAAATAAATCATGCGCATGCAGGGTAAGGACAACAAGCCGGATTTATAAGATAGTCATGTCCGTGCACTGCCGAGGGTCGAACGGCCCGAACCATAAGTGTACCTTTCCACAAAGTACTCACATCTATGCACTGCCGAGGATCGAACGGCCCGAACCAAAAGTGCATCTTTGCCATAAAGTAATCCTCTCTATGCACTGCCGAGAATCGAACGGCCTGAACAAAAAGTACATCTCTCAATCCGCTGTGGCGTACGACCCGTTCCCATAAGAATGGGGGAAATCACACTCCACTCGCAGAATGTAAATTGCAAAGCGGTCACATGCACACACATTATTCCTTTTTAAATTACTTTTCAGTGAACAATTCCTTACAAGTTTTCTCAAATTCCATGACCTCAGGGAAATAAGCCGCATGTGACATTTAATTTATTAAGCATATAGTTCATATCAAGTAAAACACAAGACATGATGTGGGCCTAACTACCCGGACATAATTGTAATAGCCGCTACGTACGGACTCTCGTCACTTTGTACGTACGTAGCCCCCACAATTATCACATATAGCATTTAAATAACCTAGGGGGATAGTTCCTCTTTACAAGGTTAGAAAGGAGAGTCACTTCGCGTCGAATCTACTTCCTGAGCCAAGAACGCGCCCGAAACTCCGACTCTACACCCGAGGACTCAAAACTAGCCAAATGTTATACAAATACATTAATTTACACTCAAAGTATGGAAATTCTCCTACTTATTTAGTAAATTCATCATTCTTGAAGAAATCCCAAAATTCACCCCAGACCCGCACGCTCGGATTCTGAAAATTCACGAAGGAACAACTCACCCATAACCTAAGGATCGTTAATACATGATTTTTACTTGATTTCATAGCTAATTGACGGGTAATTCTCTAAATTCCCGAAAGCCCTAAGTTACTACCCAATTCTTGATTTTTACTAATTAAGAAGGTTAACGTAACTAAGAATTCATGAATTAAACTAACTTTGGGATGGAATTTACTTACCTCACAGTGGTTGGGTCATGGAGCCCCTTTCCCAAGATCTCTAAGTGTTTTAATGGAGAAAGGAATGAAGAAAACAATGAAGAATTCCGTATTTAAGAAACACACTGCCTGACAATGATTCCGCAACTTCGGCTCAAGGACCGCACCTGCGGTATCGCACCGGCGAGCAAAGGCTCGCACCTGCGGAAATGGACGAGGAAGCCTGGGCCCGCACCTGCGAAGAGGAGCCCGCACCTGTGTCTCTGCTCCTGCGGAACTTTGTTCACACCTGCAAGAAATGGGCTGCCCGCTAGGGTCGCACCTGTGAGGCTGGGACCGTAGGAGAGGTCTTGCGACTGGAAAACCGCACATGCGGTCACACCAGAACAGGTGCACAACAGCTATTTCAGCTGGTTTTGGCCTCGTGTGGTGTCCGGGAGGCACCTGGGCCCACCCGAGCCCCCGTCCAAATATATCAACAAGTCCCAAATCATAATACGGACTCGCTCGAGCCTTCATAACACCCAAAACAATGCTAAAACTCAAAATCACACCTCAAAACCCCTAGAACCAAACTTAGGAACATTAAGTTTTCTTGACTTCGGTAACAACACGCCGAACCGACCTATACTACTCGGAATGACACCAAATTTTGCAGGCAAGTCATAACTGACATAACGGAACTATTCCCAATCTCGAAATTCTGTCCGTACCTCGATAAATCAGAAACATGTCCCAAACCAAAATAGGAACCTAAGGAACTCTTATTTCAATATTGGGCGCTGAAACGCTCTCGGGTCATCCAAAACCAATTCCGAACATACCCCGAAGCCCAAAATCAACATAAAGCTACCGGAACCGTCGAAAATCGATTCCGAGGTCGTTTACTAAAATGTTGACTGAAGTCAAACTTGGCCTTAAAGGCCAACCTTAAGGAACCAAGTGTTCTTATAGCACTCTAAACACTTCCGAATCCCGAACCAACAGTCCCCGCAAGTCATAAGTCATAATAAGATGCTATGGGAAGTTTCCTTTTGGGGAACGGGGCTCGATAATACAAAACGACCAGTCGGGCCGCTACACAAACACTTCGCATCAAATTTCTTAAGATTTAGAGAAAATAATCTATTTGTTGCCATATGCACTTTAGAAATTACAATTCTACTTGAATAACTAAGCCAAAGATGCATACTTTTCATGTGGATATCATATCCCTTTTCAAGAAATTGTCCCAAACTCAAAATATTACTTTTTAATTTTGGCACTTAATAAACATCTTGAATTACCTTTGGCCACCATCTTTACAAGAGATTAGAATCGTACATATCTCTTCGATTTGAATATTTGAGGTATATCCAAAGGACACATCACCTCTTTCCATTTTATTGACTCATCTTCTTTTTTGTTCTCAACAAGTTTAGCTTTCTCCTCAACATTGCTACGACATTCCCAAGAGTAATCACCAATTTTATGAAAATTACAACACTCAATTTTTTGGTTTGTCATATATATTTTCCATTAGTTTCTTGATAGTAGTTGTGTCCTCTTCCTCCTCTTTGTCCACGACCACGATCTCTGAATATATGGTGGATTATAACTTCATTGTTGAAGTTGTTACCATCACGTCTTCCTCTTCCATGACCGCCATGGTCTCGTTCTCGTCTATTCCCTCGATAGCTTTTTTCACCTCCATATTCCTTATAGGATGCCTGAGTTTTAAGAAGTTGCTCCAGTGGCACTTATTGTCTGCTCTTGATCTATTCTTTATGGGCCTGTAAAGAACCCTCTAATTTCTACACCATCGTAGAGTTTAAATGTTTATACTTCTCAATAGCAGACACTACAAAATCAAATTTACGTGTTAAAGTACGAAGGATCTTTTCAACCACACGGACATATTCTATGTCCTCCATGTATCGTCTTAATTGATTTACAACATCCTTCACTTTTGAACAATAATCTGAAATATTCAGATTGTTTCATTTTTAAAACTTCAAAATTAGCCCTTAGAGTTTGAAGTCTTAGCTTCCTCACCTTATCAATTCCTTAGAGAGAATTTTGTAAAATCTCCCAAGCTTTGTTTGAGGTGGTAGCATCTGTCACCTTATCAAAGATGGCATCATCCAATCACTGGTGGATGAGCGTGAGGGATTTTTGATCATTCTTCCTTGTCTTTACCAAGACAAATTGTATACGGCCGAAATCGGAGGAGTCCAATTTTGAAGTCTCTGTTATGCCAAGCCCGAACTTTAAAGGTCTCAGAGTGAAGTTCGAAGCCTAGTCTCAGAATACATACCTCGAAAGAGCATATCAAAGGCTCAATACGGCCTACTCGAGAGAGCATATCGAAGGCTCGATACGGCCTACTAGAGAAAGCATATCAAAAGCCCGTCACAACCTACCTCGAGGCAGGGCAAAATCGATGACAGTCAAGAAAAAGCAGAAAATTTCCATGGACACGTGGTTGGGGCTAATAAAGTCTACAAGGGATAGTACAAATTCTTACTAGGCCGTTATATAGCTGTACCAATAGTATTCTTTATCATAATTAGACATGTACCATATTAGGGATTTCCCTCCTATATAAAGGGGACCCCAATCATTTGTAAGGACATGAAATTCATTGCTATAGAATATTCTACTCTACTTTCCTCGTTTGATGTGCTCAAGTTTATTCTTAAACTTTATTGTTCTTCATTTATTGTTCATACTTTATTGTCACTAAGCTAGCTTCGAGGCCCTGAAATCATCAAGCTCGAGGCCCTCGTTCCTTTAGCAATGTTGGTTTGGCTATCACATTCTCCTCATTTATACTTATCATTTCTTGATTATTTACTATTGAAATAAATACCATATTTTTAGAACCACAAATCAAGTATAATTGTTGAATTCGAGGTAAACAATTTGGCGCCTACCGTGGGGCTAAAGATAATAGTGATTGTTTTGGTGCTAATTTTCTGATAAC
The DNA here is from genome assembly GCA_005239505.1 of Nicotiana paniculata. Classification (NCBI taxonomy): domain Eukaryota; kingdom Viridiplantae; phylum Streptophyta; class Magnoliopsida; order Solanales; family Solanaceae; genus Nicotiana; species Nicotiana paniculata. Next base: position 51,324 of record MDKI01265945.1, on the reverse strand, counting down.
ACAAGTTATTCTTCACACTTTTACTTGTCCAAAGACTATTTGATTTCAGGTTAAAACATGTATAACTTGGCAAACGCACCTGTAAACGAAGGTCTTGGTTTCCATGAAGAAAACAGTGCAATGGCTCCAAGGGCCGGCATGCCACCGCTAAACCCTGGGGTAGCACCAGCACCAAACCCTGTCGACGTAGGTTCACATATTGGTTTGCACGTCGATTTGGGTACTGATATTGAAGGAAATATACGCGGAGGGGGCCAAAATGACGCACAAGGGACAGAGGCTCGAGAACAAAGAGAAGTTAGTCTATAAGTAATCTTTGAAATGTTGCAAGCACAACAAATTGCTATCGCTCAATTGCAGAGTCAGCAAAAGACTCTGAGCACAGCAGGAATGGAAATAGCCCCCCCAGTTGATCCATCACCAGAAAGATCAAGCAATAATGGGTCAAGAAGTGACCCCGCCATCATGAGGATGCGCGAGGAACTCACTAAAAGGGTCGATTCGGGAGAAAAGAAGATAGAGGATAATGACAAAAAAGTAGAAACCTACAATTCGAGAGTCGACCAAATCCCGGGAGCACCCCTGATTTTGAAGGGAGTGGATTTGAGGAAGTTCGTGAAAAAGCCATTCCCACCAAGTGTGGCTCCGAAGCCCATTCTGAAGAAGTTCAGGATGCCCGACATCCAAAAGTACAACGGGACCACAGATCCAAATGAGCATATTACCACATATACTTATGGTATAAAAGGAAATGATTTAAAGGACGACGAGATCGAGTCTATCCTGTTGAAGAAAATTGAAAAAACCTTATCAAAGAGGGCCATGATGTGGTATCATAACCTACCCCCGAATTCAATAGATTTGTTTGCCATGTTGGCAGACTCATTTGTAAAGGCACATGTTGGTGCCATAAAATTTGTTGCACGGAAGTCCGATGTGTTCAAAATCAAACAAAGAGGGAACCAGATGCTAAGGGAGTTCGTATCCCATTTCCAGATGGAGCGAATGGAATTAACATCGGTCTCCGATGACTGGGCAGTACAAGCCTTCACTCAGGGATTGGTTGGACGAAGCTCAATAGCTTCGAAGTAGGTGAACCAAAATTTGATCGAGTATCCCACCGTAACTTGGGCGGATGTGCACAGCATGTATTAAACGAAAATCAGGGTCAAGGATGACCAATTGGGAGCCCCCTTGGGATTAGTATATCCTAGCAGGCTATTAGCAAAAGAATCAAGGAACACAGAAAGGAAGTCGAGACTGAACAACGAAAGATATCAACCTTATGTCAAAGAACGAAGAAACGCTTTGAGGCGTAATATACCTCAAAATGATTGAAGGGAGGATCGAGGCCAAAGTTCCCAGGAACTCATGAGAAAAACCAGGTTCGACAGGCATACGGGACCGTTGGAGGCACCCCGATTGTCAGAGTACAATTTCAACATCGATGCCTCAAACATCGTATCAGCCATAGGCAAGATCAGAGATACCAGGTGGCCCAAACCTATACAATCAGATCCTTCCTAGAGGAACCTCAACTTAATATGCAAATACCATGGCACTCACGGTCATAGGACTGAGGATTGCAGACAACTTCGAGAGGAGGTAGCTCGTTTGTTCAACGAAGGGCACCTTTGAGTGTTCCTCAGTGACCGGGCCAAGAACAATTTTCGAGAGAGATGAAAATAGGAAGAATGGGCAAGAGGAACCGCAACATGTCATTCATATGATCATCGGAGGAATCGATGTCCCACAGGGACCCATATTCAAACGAACAAAAGTTCCCTCACAAGGGAGAAGCGATCTCGGGAGTACATTCTCGAGGATACCCTCACATTCAACGAAGAAGACATCGAGGCCTTATCTCAGCCTCATAATGATGCATTGGTAATTTCTTTCCTTTAAAATAAAGTTAAAGTTAAACGTGTGCTCGTGGATCCAGGTAGTTCCTCCAATATAATCAGGTCGAGGGTCTTGGAGCAGCTCGGGCAGCTCGACTAAATCATACCCGCCTCTCAAGTCCTGAATGGGTTCAACATGGCGAGTGAAACAACGAAGGGGGAAATCATCCTCCTAGTCAACATGGACGGGACCATACAAGCCACCAAATTTCATGTCATTGAAGGTGACATGAGGTACAACGCGTTTCTTGGAAGGCCATGGATACATAACGTGAGAGCCGTACAATCAACCCTTCATCAAATGATGTTATTTCCAGCAAAAGATGGCGTGAACATGGTGTATGGAGAGCAACATGCAGCCAAAGAGATGTTCGCAGTGCATGACTTGGCACCGATATCGGCTCCATCTACCTAGGAGAAATCAAAAGGTGAACAGGTATCCAAATAGCAATGAAAGCACATACCCTCGATTGAGCCCAAGGGACAGATGATTGATGAATAGGTGGAATAGGACGGAGAAGAAGACTTCCTCGCCCCCTCCCCCCCTGAGCCTTCGTTACCCCCAAGGAAGCGGATGCAACGGAGTCCAATATCAAAGAACTCGAGCAGGCAGTATTAATCGAACATCTCCCAGAATGAAAGGTATACATGGGAACGGGACTAACCCCCGAACTTAGGAAAAAAATTATTCAATTTCTTATTGATAAAATTGATTGCTTCGCTTAGTCCCATTTAGATATGATAGGGATCCCACCGTAGGTAACCACCCATCGACTGAGTCTCGATCCTAGGTTCAAACCGGTGAAGAAAAAGAGGAGGCCTCAATCTCAGGTAAAGCATATGTTCATCAAAGATGAGGTAACTAAGCTTCTTAAAATAGGATCCATTAGGGAGGAAAAATACCCCGAATGTCTTGCTAATGTAGTAGTAGTCCCTAAAACGGGAAATAAACTGAGAATGTATGTAGATTACAAAGATTTGAACAAAACATGCCCTAAAGATTCTTTCCCACTGCCAAACATTGACCGCCTAATCGACGCTACGGCTGGCCAGGAAACCCTTTACTTTTCTCAACGCCTACTTCTGGTACAATCAAATTCAAATGAACCCGGCGGACCAAGAAAAGACTTCGTTTATCACGAAGTATGGCACATATTGGTATAATGTAATGCCCTTCGGGCAAAAAAATGCAGGAGCTACATACCAACGCCTAGTTAATAAGATGTTCGAACATCAAATAGGCAAGTCTATGGAAGTTTACATTGATGGCATGTTAGTTAAGTCCATGTGCGTAGAGGACCATTTGACTAATTTTCAGGTAATGTTCGATATCCTAAGAATATACAACATGAATTTCAACCCCGAGAAATCCGCTTTTGGAGTCAGCTCAGGCAAATTTTTGGGCTTCATGGTTTGAAACAGGGGGATCGACATCAACCCCGACAAAATCAAAGCCATCGGGGAGATCACCGTGGTAAACAATGTGAAAGCAGTACAGCGGCTGACCGGGCGGATAGCAGCCTTAGGCTGATTCATCTCGAGGTCATCAGATCGGAGTCATCACTTTTTCTCCCTTCTCAAGATGAAAAACAACTTCGAGTGGACTCTAGAATGCCAATATGCTTTGGAAGAATTAAAACGGCATCTCTCGAGCCCACATTTGCTCCATACCCCGGAGGAGGATGAAACACTATACTTGTATTTAGCCGTGTCCGAAGTTACGGTAAGTGGCATGCTGGTTCGAGAAGAACAAGGTATGCAATTCCCTATTTATTACATAAGTCAGACCCTGGGAGATGCTGAAATCAGGTATCCACACTTAGAAAAATTAGCCCTTGCATTAGTAAGCGCATCTAAGAAGTTGAAACCATACTTACAATGTCATTCTATATGTGTGTTAACTACATATACACTTCGAAACATCTTGCATAAACCCGAATTATCAGGCTGATTGGAAAAATGGGCCATCGAACTTGGAGGGTACAATATCGAGTATCGACCTCGAACGGGTATCAAGTCTCAAAATTTGGCACACTATGTGGTTGATTTTACGTCTACCCTTGTGCCTGAAGTGGATAAAGAGATCTTGTTAAAAATAGGCACATCATCGGGGGTGTGGACCCTCTTCACTCACAGTGCCTCGAATGTGAAAGGGTCCGTTCTCGATATAGTTCTAAAACCGCCTACGGGTGGCATCATTAGGCAATCCATAAAAACACCAAAGTTTACTAACAATGACACTGAGTATGAGGCCATGATTGCAGTCTCAAACTATCCAAGGACCTAGGAGCAGAGGCCATCGAGGAAAAATGTGACTCTCGTTTGGTAGTTAACCAAGTAAATGGAAGCTTCAAAGTTCGAGAATATAGTATGCAAAGATACTTAGAAAATCTTCAAGTGACATTGCATCACTTCAAAGAGTGGACCTTGGTCCACATACCACAAGAACAGAATAGCGAGGCCGATGCACTCGCCAACTTGGGATCCTCGATTGAAGAAGGTTACATAATCTATGGGACTGTCGTACAACTATCAAAGTCGGTGATTGAAGAAGGCCATATAGAAATCAACTCAACAAGTCTAACATAGGATTGGAGAAACAAGTACATCGACTATTTGAAACATGGGAAGCTCCCCACTGACCCAAAATAATCAAGGGCCCTTCGAGCCAAAGTGGCGCGATTTTCACTCGATGAGAACGGAACATTGTACAGAAGGACTTTCGATGGGCCACTAGCAGTATGCTTGGGACCGGGGGACACCGACTGTGTGCTCCGAGAAATCCACGAAGCCACTTGTGGAAACCAATCCGGTGTTGATTCTTTAGTTCGTAAGTTAATCAAAGCAGGGTATTACTAGGATAGCATGGAAAAGGACACCAAGGAGTTCGTTAGAAGATGTAACAAATGTTAAAGATTCGCACCGATAATATATCAACCCGGTGAACAAAAACAATCAATCTTATCCCCGTGGCCTTTCATGAAAAAGGGGATGGACATCGTCGGCCCCCTACCAACGGTGCCAGGTAAAAGGAAATTTATCTTGATTATGACTAACTACTTCTCGAAATGGGTAGAAGCACATGCCTTCGAGAAGATAGGAGAAAATAATTCATCGACTTCATATGGGACCACATCATATGCCGATTTGGGATCCCCTCCGAGATTATGTGTGGTAATAGAAAGCAGTTCATCGGCAGCAAGGTGACAAAATTCCTCGAGGATCATAAAATCAAAAGGATTCTATCAACGCCTTACCATCCAAGTGTGAATGGTCTAGCCGAGTCCCCAAACAAAACTATCATTCAAAACTTAAAGAAGAAGTTAGAGAATGCGAAGGGAAGTGGAGAGAAGTGCTTCCTGAAGTACTATGGGCATATCGAACAACTTCGAAGTCAAGTACAGGGGAGACCCCGTTCTCTTTAGTATATGGGTCCGAGGCATTGATACCAGTCGAAGTAGGGGAACCGGGCATCAGATTTCAGCATGCCACCGAGGACTCAAACAACGAGTCCATGAACACCTCCCTCGAGCTATTAGATGAAAAGAGTGAGTCCACACTGGTTTGAATGGCTGCTCAAAAACAAAGGATCGAAAGGTACTACAACAGAAGAACAAACCTTCGATACTTCGGATTCGGGGACTTAGTCCTAAGGAAAGTCACTCGAAACCCAAATGAAGGGAAGCTAGGCCCTAGTTGGAAAGGACCGTACCGCGTCCTAGGAATAGTAGGCAAAGGGTCCTAAAAACTTAGCACCATGGAAGGCGAGCAACTTCCAAGAAATTGGAACATATCGATGCTCAAGCGCTATTATTTCTAAGGTATAACCTTCTCCCTTTTCTTTTATATTTCATACTAACTTATTACAGGTGTTCGATTGAGAGGAGTCGAAGCACCCTTCAGCTCGAAGACCTTGGGTTTTAAAGCATGCGTTGCACTCTTTTTCCCTTAGAACAGGTTTAATCCCAAATGGGTTTTACCAGCAAGGTTTTTAACGAGGCAACATCTATATGCTACCTAAGGAAAACTCAACAAGTACTCAAGGCTTCATTTTCAATCAACCTCGAATACTTGGGGGGGGGCATCACCCTCAGAGGTTATCTTTTCGAAGAAAACAAGTTATGCAAAAGAGGGTCACAATAGGAGAATGATGTAATGGATCAAACGGTCAAATGAGCCGTGTCCATGTAGAATAGTCAAGAACATGTACGCATTATTCGAATGAGCATTATTATTTATCAATACACTTTGTGCCTCAAAGAAGTTTACTGTTTTCACATGAAACGGCTCAAGGGCCAAATACTCCCGAACACTCGGGAACTACCACAAATGATCAACTTATCGAGTAATCAAAGACTCGGACTCATAAGACCTCAATGAGGCAATATCGAATCATAAGACCTCAATGAGGCAACATCAAACTTATAAGACCTCAACGAGGCATACTCAAACTTGCAAGACCTTAAAAAAGGGACACCCCCGATATTAAGTCCAAGGCTATATATTTGAACTTGTAAGACCCCTAAAAAGGCATACCCTCGATATTAAGGCCGAGGTCATCTCACCCGGGGACTAAATACTACGACTAGATATAAAGACTATGGTTATATGAAAAGGCTACGGCGGAAATAATGCGGATAAAAGACGTCCGACTTCCGCCATAAAACTAAAGGACTTCAAATATTTCAAAAAGACCGGTTAAGTCAAGCTACCCTCGGCATAAGCAAAGGGGATTCAATAATATCAGCTCCGAACAATATAAAGGCTTCAAGAAAAGCCTTCGAGAGAACCTCACGAGGTACTCAATTATCGTCGCACATCAAATTATAATCGAGGTTCCTAGAAAAGACGGATGAATATAAAAACATGCCAAGGCATAAATAAATCTTTAAAAGTCCTTAGCCAGAATGGGAAAATTGCAGCCATCATAGAGGTCGAATTGACCCAATCTAAGAAGAGCCTAAGGGACAATTTGTAATAGCCTAAGGGCCGATTGGTAAGAGCCTAAGGGCCAAATTGAAAACAGCCTAAGGGCCGATATCTTGAAGCCTAAGAGACGATACCTAAAGGAACTTAAAGGCCAAAGAACAGTGTGCTCGAGACATCACCTAGTTCGAAATCGAAAGTCCCGAGCTAAAGATTAGCTCAAAGATCGGGCCCTAAGCGATCACCTATTACCGATCGTTGATCAAACACAAAACCTAAGGGTTTTATATTCTAAGTCCAATACATCGGACTGATCACCAAAAGGACGAAGGCAAGGCAGAAATTAACTCAGAGACAGAACAAAGATTTCTTTATATCGATATAATGGTACAAAATTACATTTACCATACTCCCATATGGATCCCTTTACAAAAATCAAAGAAGACCTAATCTACTGTCAGAGACTTTGTCTTTACCCCTTCGAGGATTTTGTCATCATCCACCCTCTCTGGACCACCCTCCTCGTCAACCTCTTTTTCATCATCCTCAGCATCAGTTTCATCATCAGAAAAAGGAGGAACTTGGCACCAATCTCGTCTACCCTGGCCTTCTCTATCTCCTCGGAGAGACCGAAGCCCTTCACATGGATCTCCTCGAGGTTTCCCTTCGGGATCTGCATCGGATATAGTCGTTGCTTCTCTTCTCTCGCTCGAAGACCCCCCTTAACTCCATTTGAGCATTAGTAACATCTTTCAAACAGATGAATACCATCTTGTCAGTTTTGTCTTGTATCTCCTTGGCTTCGGCTCGGGCTTCCACAAACTTAACCTTCACCTTCGTGAGATCAGTCTCGAGTTTAGCTATCCTGCCCGCTTGAACTAAATTTCTCTCTCGAGCGTTAGCATACACTTTTTCCAATGCATATTTTTTGGCCACAGCGAGGACGTCCATATTTTCCTTCCATTCATTGCATTCGGAGTTGACTTGGGCGACCTCGCCCCGAAGACGCTCCAGCTTTTCTACCTTTTGCTGCAACTGAGTCATTGAATTGTTAGCCTCTGAAGACGGGAGAAGGAGCCCGTATTTTTTTAAAATAGAAGTTACCTGCTTCTCTAGCTTGTTCTCATACACACGTGCTCTGTCCGACTCAAGTCGAAGATGCCTCAACTCCTTTTCTTTTTTGTCACATAAAAGCCTGAGGGACTTCTCCTCATTCGAGGACCTACGCAACTCGGCCTCACAACGACGTAGCTCAGCCTTAAATTTGTCGAAGGCCTACATAAAGACAAGTTTGTTTAGAGAAATGAAGAAAGTATAAGGTTAGAAATATTACAATACTATTAAAAACTCACGATTGAGCAAAGTCGTAGAGCCTCCTCGAAGATTGAGTTTGCATTTGCTGGCTCTGCCTCATCGACTCCAGTGAAGCAACCTTGGAAGGGGTCGTTCTCACTCGGGACTCTGCCTAACTCGGGCGTCTTCAGGTCCTGAGCGTTCCTAATGGTATGTTCAGAGAAATATGGAAATGACGGTGAGTGACCTACTGTCACAGCCTTGGGGAAATTACTCGAGGCGCTCTGATCGGGCTGAAGTGCTTCGACTCTTATTCTCTTTGAAGTGTTCCCTGAAGTCTGAGAAGAAACCGGCAAGTCAGGAGACGAAGGGCCTTCGTCCTTTTTCTTCTTTTGATCTCATCCGTCGAGGCTAAGGGATTCGGTTGCTGAGGGATTAACTACCTCAGAAGGCTTTCTGGTTCGAGTCACCAACATCGAACCTTCTATCTCATCGTCATCATCGCCCATGGATCGGCGAGCAAGATCAAAATCCTCATTGATGACCATATTTTTCTTGCGCCTCCGAACAGGCTCCATTTTTCTTTGAACATCCTCTCCCTTCAAGGATCTTTTTCTCTTATTGTATTTATTCGGCCTTGGAGCTGAGGTTTATTTTTCCTCCCTGGGCGGAGGAGGCCTTATCTGAGAAGACTCACCAATACCTGTGACCAAGAAGATGGATCATATGAAGAAGGGTATTTTCACTAAGGAAGAAGCAGTGTAACACGTACCGTGGTGCTTCGCCTCCCATTTTCCCTTCGACAATCCTGCCACTTGCACTTTTCATATGTCGAAGTAGCTGCCAATTTGCGAACCTAGTTCGCAAGATCGAGGACCGCGTTGGGCATACACGGGACCACTGATAGAAGAGAAAAATGGGAAGTTATTCGAAGTTTAGCAAAATTGATAAGAGGGAAATAAATCACAACATTCTACTTACGTGTGAAGTTTCATTTCTCGGGGAATGATAGGAACTCCGAGGGGATGATGCCGATGGTCCTCACTTTGATGAATCGGCTCATCCAGCCTCGATCCTTGTCCTCGTCGTTACTAGTAAGGAAGGATTTGGAGGACCAACGTTGAAGCTTGATTAGACCTCAAAAATGCTGAGGTCGATACAATCGAATGAGCTGCTGAGGATGAACTCGATTTCAGGTTTTTTAGCAAAAAATGTCATCATTAGCATGATCAGCCAGAAGGACGGATGGATCTGGGCCAGGGTAATATGGTACCTCTGGCAAAACTCAAGCACGAGTGGATCGAGGGGACCTAATGTAAAGGGATATTTATACACGGTCAGAAACCCCTCTAGATAGGTCGTAATATCCTCTTCACAAGAGGGTATTTACAAAATGACCTCTTCCCCCCATCTGCACTCTCTCATCACAGCTTCAAGGTGTCTCTCTTCGATTGATCTCATATACCTCGAGGCGTGTTCTTGGTAGCCAGGGACACCGGGAGAACTTTCTATGGTAAAGTCCTTCTTCAAGGAAAAGCTGCTCGGAATGAGATCATTAAGCGTCGGCGGTTTGCCACCGGCCGGACGGGAAATAAAAGTAGAGGTTCCTTCTTTCTGAGGAACGGATTTGGGTGTTTTATTCATAGTTTCTTTAGAAAAGGAAGGATAGGATGAAAACACCAACGGAACTTTGAATTGATACGGTAGAAGAAAATGGTTGCTGCAGAATTGTAATGTTCTTAATGAGGAAAGGGAAGGTATAGAAGAAAATGGTTGCTGCAGAATTGTAAAGTTCTTAATGAGGAAAGGGAAGAAAGTATATATAAAAGAAAAATGGTGACTGTTCATTGATATTGATGGCCGACCACCCCTGACAACCAATTATAGCTTTTGGGGAAGAGAACTGACGGGGCGCTTCAGCCATTTCAGCGCTTATGTCATAGGAGTGATGTCATCATAAAGAGCATCAAAGGGTCGAGAATTCAAAATTGTTTCTTATCATTTTATTCTAAGAAACATGGGGACTATCTGTATACGGCCGAAATCAGAGGAGTCCGATTTCGAAGTCTCTGTTATGCCAAGCCCGAACTTTAAAAGTCTCAGAGTGAAGTTCGAAGCCAGTCTCAGAATACATACCTCGAAAGAGCATATCAAAGGATCGATACGGACTACTCGAGAGAGCATATAGAAGGATCGATACGTCCTACTCGAGAAAGCATATTGAAGGCCCGTCATGACCTACCTCGAGGCAGGGCAAAATCGGTGACAATCAAGAAAAAACGGGAAATTCCCAAGGACACATGGTTGGGGATGATAAGGTCTGCAAGGGATAGTACAAATCCGTACTAGGCCGTTATACAGTTGTACCAATAGTATTCTTTGTCATAATTAGACATGTACCATATTAGGGATTTCCCCTCCTATATAAAGTGGACCCCAATCATGTGTTAGGACATGAAATTCACTGCTATAGAATATTCTACTCTACTTTCCTCATTTGTTGTGCTCAAGTTTATTCTTCAAGTTTATTGTTCTTCATGTATTGTTCATACTTTATTGTCACTAAGCTAGCCTCGAGGCCCTGAAATCACCAAGTTTGAGTCCCCCGTTCCTTTAGCAACATTGGTTTGACTATCACATTCTCCTCATTTATACTTATTATTTCTTGATTATTTACTAGTATTGAAATAAATCGCACATTTTTAGAACCACAAATAAAGTATAATTGTTGAAACCATTTTCGAGGTAAACATTTAGGTAGAACTTCCTCATATCGGGTTTTGCGTTCCCTCTATCTACGATTTCCCATACATCGTGGGAGCCAAGAATTACTTTCATGCGTAGACACTATTTCTCTTAAATATCTTTTGTGAGACGGGGGTACTGAAAAGACAACGGGCCATTATTTGCCATGGCTTTGATATCACGTCATTGGGGAAAATAATATTCCGCCCAGGAATAATATCCACGGTAAATAACAATAATACAAGAGAGTAACAACGACACCAAATCTTTTAACGGAGTAAAATACAATACCCGATCAAAGCAATATAATTCCACTATAATATTACAACTTGGTAGTGTCAAGAGATTACAATAACTTTGAAAGAAATAAAGTCTCTTTATTTTAAATACCTCACTATAATATTACTCTCACTTAATATTTATCTCACAGACTACAATCTGTTGATTACTCTCTCTAACTCTCTCTGAATTCTCTCGATTTTGGTGTACTCAAATGAGGAAAGTAACGTCTCTATTTATAGATGAATGGTTGTTCACCAGAACCATTCAAAATTAGTTATGACTCAAATTTTCCGATTTGCAATCTTGCAAATTGGTTTTGCAAGTTGTCCATCACCCAAGCCGTAAGTTTTTCCAATCATCTCTTTTTTTATTTCTTCTTTTATTTTCTTTATTTGTTCTTTTGTTATGGAATTAGTTTCCCACAAGGTGTATCTGCAACTTTAGTCGGTGGATTGGTGGTGCTGTAGTTGGGAGTCCTCTCACTTTGTCGTGATGCATCTTGATCGAGGGGAGAGCATATAGTCGATGGTGGATGCTCAAGCTTTTCACCTACTCCATACGTCCGACGCCCCTTCCCCCCTAAAATAAGGTTGACTCAACAAAGAGTTCGTGTTCGCGATGCGTACTATGAGACTTGTTGCAGAAAGAATATGACGCAGGGTTATGCAAATAATGACAGTAATAAAGCAGTAACACATAAAGGGAAAACTATAAACGCATAAACAACTAGCAAAGAAAATAAAATAAAATAACAAAACAAACAAAGCAAATAAAGAACATAAAACCCCTCAACCAAACATTCTAAAAAGCCAACAAGATCAAGTACCAGCTCGAACCTGCAACTCTTTACTAGAGCCGCCAAAGTTGTCACATCCTTTTTTTTCCTTAACTGCCCTTAAAATGATAAAGTGAATTTAAAACTCAAAATGGTTTCAATTTTGAAAAGTGACAAAGTATTGTGTTTCAAAGAATTTTCAGAGTCGCCACTTGATATTTGGTTTCGGTATGCCAAGTCACCATTTTTAAGAAATAATTTTTCCTTTAAAACACATTTAGACTCTATAACTGACTGCACCAGAGATTCTAATTAAGGGGGTTCATTTGACTCGGAAAAAAGGTGTTAGTTATTACCCAAGTCCCCTAACTATTTTGGTTGCATGCTTGATCTTGTTGGCTTTGAAGACTATCAAATTGAGGTAAAAACAAACAAATAACTCAAGGTTGTCCCCTACCTAATAGGAAAATAAAGGAAATAAAAAGTCTGAAACTAGCCTAAACTAATGCTTCCTCGAAGACGTCCGCCTTTGGTCTTCAATTTCATGTGCTCCGGGGCACTCCCTGATAAAATCATAATAACTAAGGGGACGACCTCTAGCCTCGAAAAAGAAAACAAATAAACGACCTTATATTTGCCTACCCAGGTGCGATCGGCCTAAACATGCTACTAGCGAATAATGAAAAGAAATAAACGAAAACTAAATAACATGAGAATTCAACTCATGCTCATTTTCCTTTGAATTTCCCTTTCATGTATTTGACCAAGCCCAATTCCTAAAGCATTGAAATAAATTAATTACTAATGGGCTTTGGCCCTCTCCTAATCCCGCAACCCAATAATTCATTCAATCACCCATACATATTAAGATAGGAACAAGAAATTAACACACATAGGAGAACATAAGACAACATAAAAGCAAAATGGTGAATCAAAGTATGATAAGAGCCGTTTATAGTCCGACTAAACCCGTTTGCGCGCCTCACTTTTCAACTAAAGAATATAAAATGTAACATAATTCTCTTAACACCAATCTCACTGATAACCAAACTCAAATATCCAAACATCACATACTGACACAAATAATGCTCGAATTCCCCCAAAAGAAACTCCACACATTGATATTATTCCTAAAGAAATTAAATCTGGCCATTTGTACGAGTAGACAATCCTAGTAGTTCGCATTTACTACACCAAAGATGAAAACAAAGACACCCTTTCACGAGGGAATTACCCACATTAATCTTATCAATTATAAAGATCAAACACAAACAGTAAACACCTTTTAAAGCCATTTAACTCCTTACTTCAAGTGAGGCCCATTTCATGATTTAAAGTTACCAACATAAATCTTGTAAGTTTAAGACAAACTGATATGCCTAATGAGAATCAATAATAAGAAACAATTAAGACTAACTAAATCATAGGTCGTGGATTTCAACTTAGAGCACATGGAAGTCGCGAAAATTAGAAAAGAGCCAAATAATTCAACCACGATTCACGTCAAAAACTAGAAAAAAACCAGCATAAGACAATTTCAAATGTACTACCAAGTTAAGACACCAATCTCCCTGTTTCAGTAAATTATTTTAAAACCAACGCCGAACTTCGTTCACTGGCAGTGAAGTTTCAAACAAAGCGAAACTTAGGAGAAAACACATGACAACCAAGCGAAAAGAGTTTGGAGGAAGCTTTTCAAAAAATTTCAATGAAAATCTCCTACAGAATCACTAGCAACTCATGTTTAAATCCTAGAAACAAACTAGATAAGTTCATGGAAGTCAAACCTTTAAACAAGTAACTTAGAAGAAAACAAGACACCTGCCAAGATAACATGAGAACAAGATAGAGTTATCATGAACAACTCAAAGAGATTTCAGATATGGAATAATCAACGATGTATCTATTACACGGTCTTTAAAACATGGAAGCTAGCTTGAAGATGAAAATAGATACAACATCAATTCAAATATTCAAACAATTTTTGTGAGGCTGACTCACGTATACCTTTCTTTTCAATCTCGATTTCAACCCAACATACGAAACACTAATTAAAATTGCAAATGAAAGCATCATTGATTCATAATTCATGCAACAACCTGAATTCAGAAATGTCACGACCCAAAATCTAACTAGTCGTGATGGCATCTAACCCAACCCGTCAGGTAAGCCAATTAGCAACAATCCAATTCAAAAGAGATTTACTAAGAGAAATAAAGATAATATAACCGAACTTTTATACAAGGAATTTTCCGAGGGCTGGTGTACAAATCATGAACTTCTAAGATTTAGATTTTAAAACGCTGATATGAAACAAATACATCATTTGTTTGAAATATACATGAACAGATTTAAAATGCTAATGCTACCAAGAACAAGAGGTAGCTATGACAGGAACGTAGGTACATCTTCAAATCCAGCTCCCACCATACGTAGCAACATCAGCATCCAACATCTACTCTCAAGGTGCAGAAGTGTAGTATGAGCGCAATCGACCACATGTACTCAATAAGTAATAAACCTAACCTTAGGTCGAAAATAGTGACGAGCTGGGACAAAGGTCAGAGTCCAACACCAATAGCCAACAACAACTCATAACAATATAATAAAAGTTGTACAAGAAATAACTCAAAGATATAATGCTCAGCTCATTCACAGTTCCAAAAAATAGGCATGCTTTACAAATATAACGGTGAAACCAAATCTTTTACTGAAATCACCAAACTATGAGTAAATCTGAAAAGCTGTGATTTTTCCCAAAAAATATTCAACAACAGGTAAGATGTTTCATTATCAAATGGCATGAGCAAAGTACATCTTTATGCCTACATGTCAATGTGTATGTGAAGTCATGAATGACGCAATATCGTACATCATGAGAAAAATACATCTTTATGCCTGTATGTTGAGTGTGCATGTAAAATGCGATGCAACATAGTGATAAAACCATATGCATACTCTCCGATTATCAATTCACTCAGTCCTCCCAGTCACTCAGTCCTTACAGTCAGTCAGTCCTCCCAATCACTCGGAACTCGCTCTCGGCACTCGCACTCAATAGGTACCTGTGCTCTTTGTGGGTGTGCAGACTCTGGAGGGGCGAATTTTGCCCAAACGTTAATATAAGACAATCATGGCATAAATCAATAAATCCTGCTGCAGTGTTCAGCCCGATCCCTAAACATCCTTACAATCAGGCCCTCGACCTCACTCAGTCATCAATCTCTCCAGTCTCTCGGCCTCACAAATCTCATGCCAATTGGCCCAAACAATTATAATATGATGTGAGACAAATGATAACATAGACTGAGATATAATATGCAATGAATGAGTAGGACTAAGTATGTAGTTGCAATTTAAGCAAATAACTCAACAGCAGAAATGACCTCAGTGGGTCTGATCTCGTCTAATTTCACTCCTCTATTTGAGGATATGAAAATTGTCGATGCAATAGCAATACCCAACAAGAAATAGGATCGAATTCCGCAGGGAGCTATATGAATGGTGTTAGTAATATATATCTTAGCGCGTCAGTTTATATATCTATATTTGCACTTCCGCAATATTTGGTTTTGTTTGAAAATCTAAATTAAACCACTATTGCAATTTAAATAATGAAACAAGGAAATTGTTTTTGGTTATTTTTCAAATGATATAAAAGTCCTATGGCTATGACTTTCACCTAGGTGTTCTCCTAATGGGTTGTAAACTTTAAAGCTTGTTTTATTGGTCGGGGTGTATTTGTAACGACTCGATCGATCGTTAAATTATTGTTGATGTGTTAGAATTGGTAGGCTCGGAATCAGAATAATTATAATGAGAATTTAGTCACTTAGTCTTTAAAAAAATAGCTTTATAGTTGGAAAAGTCAACTGAGAGTTGACTTGTTGGTGAACGACCTCGGAATGTGGATTTTATGGTTCGAATAGCTTCGTTAGAGGATTTGGGACTTAGGAGTGTGTTCAGAATATTTTTGGGATGTCCGGTGTAGAATTATGCTTGAATTGGCGAAAGTTAGTTTTTGGTAATTTTTCGGCCGGCGGTGAAAATAGGCTATAAGGGTCGGAATGGAACTCCAGAAGTTGGAAAAGATTCTTCATGTCATTTTGGATATGTCTGCATAATTTCAGGTCAATCGGAATTGTTTTGGATAGTTTCGACATCATTGGTGGATTTTAGAAATTTCAAAGTTCTTAGGCTTGAATCCAGCGTAATTTTTGTGTTTTGATGTTATTTTTAGTGTTTTGAGACTGCAACTAAGTTTTAATAATCAATTATGATGTGTTGGTAACTTTGATTAGGGTCCTGAGGGGCTCTGGATTGATTTCGGGTGGTTAACGGGCATTTTCGGGCCTTAGAGAATTGTTGGTTTCTGGTTTTTGTGCAGCAGTAAATCCTTCACTGTGATCGAGTGAGGAGAGACGTGATCGCGTAGTTCAAATTGAGAGGGGCAGAATTTTGCTCTCTGCGATCGCATAAGTGTGTTCGCGATCGCAGAGGTTGAGTAGGTTGAGCAGTGCGATCGCGTGGAGCATGTCGCGGTCGCGTAGTGTAAATGAGGGGGTGCATGAGTGGGGCAGTTGGTCATCGCGATCGCGTGAATAGGGGTGCGATCGCAGTGGTCTGGAAATTGGAGCTCCGCGATCACGTGGCTAAGTTTGCGATCGCAGAGAGTATTTTTGGGCAGCTAAGAAATTGTGCTTAGCGATCGCGATGTGGGTCCCGCGATCGCGATGAATAAAGAACTGGGCAGTATAAATTAAAACCCTCTGCGACCATTAGACCTTTTAACACCATTTTTGAACGGGAAAAGAGCTTGGAGGCGATTTTGAAGAGGGGAAATCAGTGTTCTTCGTTGAGGTAAGTATTTTGGACCCTAAAACTCGATTATAGGTGATTAAGCAACATAATATCAGTGTTTAATTCATGAATCAGTAGAAAAGATGGGTTTAGGGCTTGAGATTATGAGACCTATAGGGATCGATTTGAGGGGTTGAACGAACTTCGATTTTCGCATTCTTTATATGTACAGACTCGTGAGATGATGAAGAACATTTTGATATAAATATTTGTTGAGTTTCAAGATGCGGGCCGGGGGTTGGGATTTGGCTAATTTCGGGTTTTGAGCTAAATTTGGTACTTTTCAATTGGAATTCATTCCTTAAGCATAATTTGATGATAAAAATTTGAACTTGGTAGATTTGGATCACTCAAAGGCCGAATTTAGAGGCAAAGGCACTGCAGAATAGTACTTTAGCCGGTTTTAAAATAAGTAACGTTTCCAAACTTGGTTCTGAGGGTTCGAAATCCCGAGCTAACTGATTTATGACTATAATTGAGGTTACTCACATGCAAAGCGACGGGCGTGCGGGCGTGCACCGAGTATTTGTGGCCTGGCTTATCCCATGGCACCGCTTAGTGATTATTCCCTGATGATATCTGTGCTTCTGTTAATGTGGTAATTGTGAACCTGTTAGAAATCATGTTAAGTATAAATGCTAGGGTTCACGCCGAAAATGGTCGTATATTACTGTCTCATTTTGTGATTATTTGATTTCATATACTCAGTCATGTTATAGCATGTTACTTCATATCTCAGTCTCGGTATTCTTAATTATATGCATACTTATCATTGTTTCGGGTTGATGGATGTATCTGTGATCCATGTGAGTGAGACTGAAGAGTAATGACCGAGTGATGCCGAGAGCAAGTTATTGAGACAGTTATGAGATCAGATTGCACACTGCAACGATACTTAAATCATGCCTTCGTTGGCTTGATATAGCGCTTTGGCCACTAGGGCCCCTCCGGAGTCTTTACACCCACTGTGAGCGCATTGATGATGAGGGATGGATCTTCCCTGGACATGGATCTTGTCCGAAGTGGATGTTATGTGAGGGATGGATCTTCCCTGAACATGGATATTGTCCTAGTGTTGTATTCCGGAGATGGACTTTCTCCGTGGGGATGGATTGACCTTTTTCCTCAGTACGGAGTGACTACGGTCACCAATGATTATGTACATTTCGGGATGGACTTTTCCCTAGGCCTGAGATCTATATACAGTACCGAGTGGACTGCTTTGTGAGGGTTGTGAACACTATGTGCATATCCACATTGGTTTCATACATATATTTTATGATGGCATGTAGAGTATACTGGCATACTTGGCACATTTACTCATTCTGATAAACTGTTAGCATGTCTAATTTCTGTATATTTCTTATTGTAATTTCTGAGGTTTTGTCCGTCACTACCTCTCAGCCTATAGTTTGGGTTCGTTACTTCTGAGTTGGTGTACTCACGTTACCCCCTGCACCTTGTGTGCAGATCCAAGTACACCGGGACCCGATACTGGATATTGAGCAGTTGTCAGAGTTTTCATTAGAGTAGTCGAGGTAGCAACTGGCGGCCGCAACCTCGTCTTCTCTTTCTTATTCTACATGTTGTTCTTTTTTTTGAGACAATGTGTTCCATTCCTCTTTTTCTTTCCTTTATGTTATAGTAGCTCGTGACTGAGTGACACCGGATCCGGGGTTGGAGGTTTTAAATTTTTGTTTTTCAAATATTTTTTTTAAACTTCAGACTCTTAGTATTATCAATAATATCGTTTAAAATCGCATTTTTACTGGAAATTGAATTTAGCTTAGATAAAAAGGGCGGCATGCCTGTTTCCACGACATGCGCCATCACGACTCCGAAATCGGGTCGTGACAAGATGGTTTTAGAGCGCTAGGTTAAATAGGTCTCACCAGTCATGAGCAGGTTTAGTAGAGTGTTGCATATCGGTACAGAGACGTCCGTACCTATCTTCGAGAGGCTACAAAACCCTTAGGAAAAATCCCACATTATTGAATTCTGTCATACGATTCTGTTGAATTCTGGAACTAAACTCCTGTTGTTTTCATTCTCTCACAGATGGTGAGGACTCGTGCTACCGATCGTGGTGATCAGACACCAGCGGGACCAACTGAAGGTCGAGGCCGTGGTAGAGGGAGGGGTGCAGCCGGGGTAGTACCTGTGGACCCTCCCACTGCTCAGGATCAGGTCCCCAAAGTTTAGATCTCGGCGGGACAGGCTCAAGCACCAGTAGTTCCCATTGTGATTCCGGTCATAAGGAGACCCTAGCCCAAATTTTGACAGTGTGCACCAGCCTGGCACAGGCCGTCGTCGTGTCTGCTACTGCTGCTACTTCTCAGGCCGGGGGAGGAACTCAGACTCCAACTTCCCGGACACCTGAGCAGGTTACTTAGGGGCTTCAGACTCCGGGAACAGTTCCAGTCCAGCCGGTTGCCCCAGCCCGGGATTTTGTGGTCCCAGCTATGGCAGATGATGAGCAGCGCAGGTTAGAGAGGTTTAGTAGACTCCAGCCTCCGATTTTTAGTGGTACTGAGGGCGAGGACGCCCAGGGATTTTTGGAAAAGTGTTAGAGGATCCTTCGTACAACAGGGATACTGGAGGCTAGTGGGGTCCTGTTTACTACCTTCCAGTTCGTAGGAGCTGCACTCGCTTGGTGGGAGGCCTATGAAAGGCGTAGACCTGCTGATGCAGCGCCCCTTACATGGCGTCAGTTCTCCATTCTATTCTTGGAAAAGTATATACTGGAGTCCCGCAGGGAGTTCGAGCAATTGCGCCAAGAGGACATGACCGTGACGTAGTATGAGATGAGGTTCTCCGAGTTGGCCCGTCAAGATATTTGGCTAGTTCCTACGGATAGGGGGATAATCAGAGGTTCGTTGATGGCCTCAATTATCAGCTTCATATTTTTCTAGACTAGGGAGAGGGTATCTGGTGCTTCTTTTGAGGAGGTGGTTGACATTGCCTGTGACGGTTCACCGCCAGGAGCGGATCGAGAGGGAGGCAAGAGGTCTCAAAGATCTGGGAGTTTTTGGTGGGGTTCCTTCAGGGGGGCAGCCTCAGCTCGGCAGAGGCCGTCCATTCAGGCAGACTCAGCCAGGTCGCTCAGGCTATCATGGTGGATCAGTTGGTCATGATCCTCATAGTTCGCATCAGGTGCACCCATCTTTCAGTGCCCTGCCAGCTCAGAGTTCATCTTGGGCACCATCGGTTTAGAGTTCATCTATGCCTGGTTCTTCTAGTGGTTATATTGGTGCTTGGAGTTTCCTTCAGTCCCAAGTGCCATTCTCCGAGAGAGGTTTCTTTGAGTGTAGAGATGTGGGCCATATTAAGAAGTTTTGTCCTCGTCTTGTAAGAGGTACTTATCAGTAGAGGAGTCAGACCGCAATTTCAGACTTAGTAGCTGCATCGCTTGCCCAGGCAGCTAGAGGTGGGGGACAGGCAAGTAGGGGTCGCCCTAGAGGGGGAGGTCGACCCGGTGGTGATCAAGCCCGATTTTATGCATTTTCAGCCAGACCGGATGAGATGGCTTCTGATGCCGTGATCCCAGGTATTATTTCTGTCTGTCACGAGAAGCTTCAGTTTTTAATTGATTTCGATTTTTCATATTCACATGTTCATCATATTTTAGCTCATTCTCTGGATACGCCCTATGAATATTTTGTTACATCTGTTCATGTGCTCTCCCTTGTGGGTGTTGTTGTTGTTACGGACCGCGTGTGTCGGTTGTGTGTGATACCTATTGGGGGTCTGAAGACCCGGGTGGATATGCCATTTCTGAGTATAGTCGTTTTCGATGTAGTTTGATCAGATAGATGATGATACCTTCAGGTATGACTCTATGTAGGTGTTTTGCACCGAATCAGATTGTTTGACTCCATAGAGCTACTGTGAAGGTGTCAGTTAATGGCTATTGGGTTTGTCTGTGCTCCGGGATGATCTAAGGGCTACCCGCCCCTACTTCGGGGAGCAGCAATTTGTTGGTTGTAGGCACACATGGTGCGGTTCTGTTGTGGTCTTCTAGAGGAGTTGATTAAGGTAAAGTAGCTGGGTATCATAGAGTTTAGACGTGTGAGTTTTGTTCTTTCAGATTCGTGTGATTTGGTTCAGGTATATACAATGTGTGCAGGCGGGATTTTAATCTTGTAGATGAGTTTTGACGGGGAATTTAGGTTGTAAGGCGTAGGGATTAGGTTGGATATAATGGCATTCGAATGTGTTGTATTATTAGATCGATGCAGGGTAGGGTGACGTGGGGTCACCCCGGGGTGTGTGCATGGTAAGGTTAATCGGCGGTTGATGGCTTTTGGAACAACTCTTGGCACGTTCGAGGACGAACATTAGAGAGGGAGAATGTAACGACCCGGTCGGTCGTTACGTAAAATCTGCATTTATATATACTATTATTGCCTCGTCATAGCTTGGTGCAATTGTTCTTGATGTGTTAGAGCTAGTAGGCTCGGAATCGGAATAATTATAATGAGAATTTAGTCACTTAGTCATTAAAAAATAGCTTTATAGTTGGAAAAGTCAACAGAGTTGACTTGTTGGTAAACGACCTCGGAATGCGAATTTTATGGTTCAGATAGATTCGTTAGAGGATTTGAGAATTAGGAGTGTGTTCAGAATATTTTTGTGATGTCCGGTATAGAATTTAGCTTGAATTGGCGAAAGTTAATTTTTTGTGATTTCCGGTCGGCCGTGGAAAATAGACTACCAGGGTCGGAATGAAATTCTGGAAGTTGGAACAGATTCGTAATGTCATTTTGGATATGTCTGCAAAATTTCAGGTCAATCGGAGTTGTTTTGGATAGTTTCGGCATCGTTGGTGGATTTTAGAAATTTCAAAGTTCTTAGGCTTGAATCCGGCGTGATTTTGGTGTTTTGATATTATTTTTAGTTTTTTGAGACTGAAACTAAGTTTGAATAATCAATTATGATGTGTTGGTAACTTTGGTTGGGGTCCCGAGGGCTCAGGATTGATTTCTAGTAGTTAACGGGCATTTTCAGACCTTAGAGAATTGCTGGTTTCTGATTTTTGTGCAGCAGGAAATCCTTCATTGCGATCACGTGAGGAGAGATGTGATTTCGTAGTTCAAATTGAGACGGGTAGAATTTTTCTCTCTACGATCGCATAAGTGTGTTCGTGATCGCAGAGGTTGAGCAGGTTGAGCAGTGCGATCGCGTGGAGCATGTTGCGGTCACGTAGTGTAAATGAGGGGGCGTGTGAGTGAGGCAGTTGGTCATTACGATCGCGTGAATAGGGGTGCAATCGTAGTGGGATGGAAATTGGAGCTCCGTGATCGCGTGGCTAAGTTTGTGATCGCAGAGAGTATTTTTGGGTAGCTGAGAAATTGTGCTTCGCGATCGCGATGTGGGTCCTGCGATTGCGATGAATAAGGAACTGGGCAGTATAAATTAAAACACTCCACGACCATTAGACCTTTTAACACCATTTTTGAACGGGAAAAGAGCTTGGAGTAGAGTTTGAAGAGGGGAAATCAGTGTTCTTCATTAAGGTAAGTATTTTGGACCCTAAAACTCGATTATAGGTGATTAAGGAACATAATATCAGTGTTTAATTCATGAAAATGAGTTGAAAAGATGGGGTTAGGGCTTGAGATTATGAGACCTTTAAGGATTGATTTGAGGGGTCAAATGAACTCCAATTTTCGCGTTCTTTATATATACGGACTCGCTAGATGATGAAGAACATTTTGATATAATAATTTGTCGAGTTCCGAGACGCGGGCCCAGGGGTTGGGTTTTGGCTAATTTCTGATTTTTAGCTAAATATCGTACTTTTCAATTGGAATTCATTCCTTAAGCATAATTTGATGATAAAAAATCTGAACTTGGTAGATTTGGAGCACTCTGAGGCCGAATTTAGAGGCAAAGGCACTGCAGAGTAGTACTTTAGCCGGTTTTGAGGTAAGTAACGTTTCCAAACTTGGTTCTGAGGGTTCAAAACCCCGAGCTAAATGATTTATGACTATAATTGAGGTGATGCACATGCCAAGTGACGGGCGTGCGGGCGTGCATCGAGTATTTGTGGCTTGGCTTATCCCATGGCACCGCTTAGTTATTATTCCCTAATGATATATGTGCTTCTGTTTATGTGTTAATTGTGAACCTGTTAGAAATCATGTTAAGTATAATGTCTAGGCTTCACGCCGAAAATGCTGAGACCTGAGTGGTCGTATATTACTCTCTCATTTTGTGAGTATTTGATTTCATATACTCAGTCTTTTTATAGCATATCACTTCATATCTCAGTCTCAGTATTGTTAATTATATGCATACTTATCATTGTTTCGAGCTGATGGATGCATCTGTGATCCATGTGAGTGAGACTAAAGAGTAATGACTGAGTGAGGCCGAGAGCCAGTTATTGAGATAGTTATGAGATCGGACTGCACACTGCAACGATACTTATATCATGCCTTGGTTTGCTTGATATAGCGCTTGGGCCACTAGGGCTCCTCCGGAGTCTTTACACCCCCAGTGAGCGCATTGATGATGAGGGATGGATCTTCCCTGGACATGGATCTGGTCCGAAGTGGATGTTATGTGAGGGATGGATCTTCCCTGAACATGGATATTGTCCGAGTGTTATATTCCGGAGATGGACTTTCTCCGTGGGGCTGGATTGGCCTTTTTCCTCAGTACGGAGTGACTACGGTCACTAATGATTACGTACATTTTGGGATGGACTTTTCCCTGGGCCTGAGAGCCATATACGGTACAGAGTGGACTGTTGTGTGAGGGTTGTGAGAACTATGTGCATATCGACATTAGTTTCATACATATATTTTATGATGTCATGTAGAGTATACTGGCATACTTGGCATATTTACTCATTCTGATAAAGTGTTAGCATGTCTAATTTCTGTATATTGCTTATTGTAATTTCTAAGGTTTTGTCAGTCACTACCTCTCAGCCCATAGTTTGTGTTCGTTACTTGTGAGTTGGTGTACTCACATTACCCCCTGCACCTTGTGTGCAGATCAAGGTACACCGAGACCCGGTAGTGGATATGAGCAGCTGTTAGAGTTTTCATTGGAGTGGCCAAGGTAGAAGCTGGCGATCGCGACCTCGCCTTCTCTTTCTTATTCTACCTGTTGTTCTTTATTTTGAGACAATTTTGTCCATTTCTCTTTTTCTTTGCTTTATGTTATAGTAGCTCATGACTGAGTGAAACTGGATCCGGGGTTGGAGGATTTAAATTTTTGTTTTTCAAATATTGTTTTTAAACTTCAAATTCTTAGTATTATCAATAAATTCGTTTAAAAATCCCATTTTTACTGGAAAATGAATTTAGCTTAGATAAAAAGGGCGGCATGCCTGGTTCCACGACAAGCGCCATCATGACTCTGAAATCGGGTCATGACAGTATTTTAGCTATCAACACTCAAGTACGCACTCAGTACCTCTCGGTCAGAGTGTGATTTTTTCCAATTTGGCTTTCTCTAGTACAAATGGGTATTGAACAAAATAATTGATAATAAGCTCAAGTCAGGTTTTACTATCTCTAGGTTCAACCCTTTAATTGGGCTTATCAATCTCTCGATTGACCCAATTTCTTGCTAGCTAAGTTCTTCTTGAATAAATCTCTCCTTCTCAAATAGAAACCAAGTCAAATAGGCATGAAATAATGTTTGCAACCATTAATTCTTGAAATAAAAGCAAGAACAAGGCTAAATAATAAACACACAACCATAAAAAAGAAATAAATAAAACAAACCATTAAGTTTACACTCTAGGGTTGGGTCACAACACTCGTGAAAAATTTGCTACTCATGCTTAAGCTAGAACAAATAGGAGAAGAAATGATAATTAAAACCATATTGAAAATTAAAATGATGAAATCAATATTCAAAAAGTTCAAAATAGCAAAAACAACTAAAAAGAGTAAAAGAACTCGTCTACTGTAGCAGCTGATGTCAAAAGTTAACCTAATAAAGTGAAACTCTTCTATTTATACAGGGCTGGAATTTTTGGACAAAAATTCCCTTTCGGAGGTTCACGGCCGCACAATTCCATGTGCGGTCCGCACTTTGCTTCAGCTTGACAGGGTTGGAAGTCTGCGGCCGCGTAATTATGAACTCCGGACGCACTGACCTCTTTCTGGGGTCTGCACAATAATGTCTCCAGTCGCACCTTGTTTTTTTGCGGTCCGCATAAATGTGTCTGCGGCCGCCTATTTGTTCTTCTGTGGCCGCATAATATTTGTGATGTCTGCACTTGTGTTCGGCTTGAGGTGCTGGTTCTCTGAACTTTTGCTCTGACCCAGCTTCTTGGGCGCACAATTCATGTCCGGTCCGCATATATCAACATTCTCTGATGGAATTTCTTCAAAACTTGCGATCACAAATGATATTCTACGGTTCACACTTTGAGCTTTTGTGCATGTTTTTGTCCTAGAGTTCAGATTACTCCTTCTTGAGTTGGATTTTATCTCGGATCTCTTCTTCCAATATTCCTGTAATTAAGTACATTTCATCAGTTTTCGGGAATACAAATAAGCACTTTTAGACTAAAATAAAAGCTAAAAGGCGCTAATAAGTAGTCAAAATCCCCACTTATCAACTCATCCAAACTTAAGCTTTTTCTTGTCTTTAAGAAAATAAAGTAGTTCCAACTTCCACAAGTTAAAAGCCATTCCATCTAATCAAAGATGAATCAATCACACATCAATTAGGACCAACAATTACCATGACACTCATGAATTATCAACAAGGCAACAAGTTAAACTTTTAAGCACGAATAGTTCTAATGTGACCCTTGAGCATCAAGAATTGACTTTATTCATTAAGGAAGCTCGCTCTTTCATGTAGGTCATTGTGGATTCCAAATGTCTCTTCCTCTACTCTCAATTTGCCTATCTCACTTAAGACTATAGCACCCAATCCAGAGATTTGCGAAAGGTTAACTCATATCTCTCAAAAGAATGTCACAAGTACGACTTTAAGTACCATAGGATTGCCCCTCATGCAAATCACCACTAATGTAAGCTCACTCGGCTTGAAATCACGTAGGGCTTTTTCGGAATTCAATGAAGGATTTTGGACTAAGGCTGGATATGCTATGATAGAACGGGTTCATATTTCCTCAAGAACTCCGTTTTCATTTATCGACTCATGCTTTTCTAACTCTTTGAGGCATTTTCTTTTCCTTAGGGGAACTAGAGAGACTTAACATCACTCTTTCTTGGTCCTAATATTCATTTTCTCCTTCTTTGCTTTCTCCATGCTTTGCATCATTATTTTCTTTGAAACGCTTCAACTTTTAAACTTATTCACTTTCTTTTTGCATTTTTATTTTTTTTTGTCTTTTTTTTCTTGCCTTTAGTTCTCTTCATTTCTTTTCTATTTTGTGCTGATATTTAGCTTAAAGTGTATAGATTTATATGTATATCGCCTCATATTTTACTTTTGTTTCGTGAGGTTTAGATGTTAAATGTGATGATTTATATTAATTTGAAGTATTTTTATGTTTAGGAAAGGTTCGGGATCAATTGGGGGCGAAACGCGTGAAATTAGAGCCAAAATGGACGAAAACCGGACAAACCGGAAATTTTGCAATTTTGGGCGCCACAGGCAGGGCTGGGCGCCACCTGTGGCACTGGAGGCAGAATGGAAATTGTGGGCAGCGCCCTGGTGGGCGCCCGGCGTTATCCAGGGCGCCGGTGACGAGAATTTTGTCCTATTTTTCCCAGGACACGATTATTTACGCCCTAAACCTACCCAACACGTATAAAAGCAAGTCTAAGCTTATCTTTTAGGGGATCTAACATATTTTGAAGGGGAATTCACGTGGAGGAACACACACCACACTTGAAGGAGGCTTCTACCTAGTTTTTCTTCTCTTCTCTTCCTTTAATTCCATAGTTTATTAGTTCTAGAGTCTTGGGTGCTACATGAACGTTGTAGTTTGAAACTTGAATTGTTCTTATTATTTTATCATATTGGATTATGTATTCAATATTGCGCTTAATTATTTGATTGCTTGATCACTAATTGAATACTACCTACGAATCTAGGATTGAACTCGAGAGAGGAAATTCTAGATTGCATATAAGATTGGGTAGAGCAAGATCTTAACCCTTCAGGGGAGCGGATTTGTGGTTAGGATAGGAATATACCTAATCGCCTTGCTTGGTTATTATACAAAAATTATTAATGCGTTCTTGTTAATCCTAATTTCATAGGAATATAGGAGTTAGATTATCTTGAATAGACGAGTTGTACTTCGGGAGAAGGCTACGAGCAATATTAACCTCGTCAATCAATAAACTAGATAAACTAATTAGACAATTTAGGTGGAAAACTCAATGGGATTGTTAGCTAACCCATATCTCTAGAATATCGGATCTTATTGAATTCGTCTTTGATATTCGCCAAGTTGTTTCTTTTAATTTTTTACTAGTTTGTTGCTCTAGATAAATTTTAGTTAAATCTTCACACTTTAGGATTCGCTTGAATAGATTAATTGTTTGTCTTAATCTAGTTGATAGTTAATCACAATTCCATGTGGGTACGATATCAGGATTTACAATCCTATATTACTTGTCGACCATGTATACTTGCGTGTGCGTTTGGGAGCAACAAGTTTTTGGCGCCGCTGCCGGGGACTTAGAAATTAACTATTCTGCTAGATTGAATTTTTACTTTTGTCTATTTAAATTTTTATTCTTAATTTTTTATTTTTATCATAATTTAATATTTTATTATCTTTCTTGACATGGCATCTTGGAATGATAATTGGTCAAATAGTGGTTATCCATATTATGACAATCCTTTTCCATATCGTGGAGGACCACACATGTGGCAATATTGTCCATCTCAATCTAATGTGTGGAATTTTTGTAATGTGTGTGGTTGTCAAGGTGGCCATTGGGATGGTTGTCCTAATTCTTATTATCCTTCTCAGAGCTTTTATTGTAATGTTTCTAATAATGTTAATGAGTTTGATAGGAGCAAGGAAGTGGAGGATATGGAAAGCGTGGCTCGTATTATGGACTTGATGAGACAAGCAGCGGAGCAACAGAACATGATAGCCGAGCAACAAGTTCTTGACGCCTTAGCTATCAAAAGACTCCAGGCTAAAGTGGATGAATTAATGGCCAATTTCCAAGAAGAACCTCAACTCGACGAAGAGAGCGAGTTCCCGCTAGAAGATAATTTTGAAGAAGCAGATATTATGAGCCAATCTTGGCTAGAGGAACAAGCTCAACTAATAAAATCTCATGAGTTTCTTCGTGATGGTCTTTCAAATATGACAGAACAACTGATAGAAGGAAGAACTGAGCTCAGGCAAGAGATAGACCAATTTGGCTCAGATATCCATGACCTGCAGGCTCAATTGAATAAAAAGGTTGAGGTGTCTGATGCCCTACCATCAATATTTGTGGATACTGGCCAGCTTGTGGAGCGGAAAGAGGAAATCCAAATATTCAGCCAAATTATTAATGATGTCAAGGTTGATGAGGAGTATAAAATACAGGATTTCAAAAATAATGCAGTTTTTGTGTTGGAGCGTATTGGACCTCATTCTAAACACTTTTCAACATTGTGTTTGGTTGGTGACATGGGAATTGATCCAGTCGAGCATATAGAGGAGTCAATGGATGAGGAACAAAGTGTTTATATTCTGAAATTTGTGATGCCAAGGAGACAAAATGACATCCCTCACCTAAGGGCCAAGAAGTGCAAGATGTGATACCTATTGTTTGGATCCTTCATTTTGACACCACCACCCCATGAACGTGACACAATTCATATCCTCAAAGTGGAAGGAAAAGTGGTGAAGTAGCAGAGTTGTGCCACGACTATAATTAAGGCACTTGCTGGGAGGAAACCCAGCCTGTATAAATAAGGCTCTTGTTGGGAGGCAAACAAGCATGTATAGACAAGCACATCCATGATTAGGATTCGCTTGAATAGATTAATTGTTTGGCTTAATTTAGTTGATAGTTAATCACAAGTCCATGTGGGTATGATATCTAGACTTACAATCCTATATTACTTGTCGACCACGTATACTTGTGTGTGCGTTTGGTAGCAACATGTTCCTTCATCCCTTTTTCAAACTCCTCATCTCTCCCCCAAATGTACGTTTTTTGCCAATTATTTCAAAAGAGTGTTATATAAAGCTCGAGTGCCAAGAGAGGGTCACAACAAAACGGGTAAAGGCGTGTAACGTTGTTATCAAATGAGAATGGTTTTAGGCTCAAATGGGTTTACTAGGGAAAACAACAATGGTGGGCCATGGAAAATTTCCAACGGGTCAAGGAGAGCCTACAATCACTTCTCTAACCGAGCAAAACTTAAAATTTTGCCTAGAAACACATTCAGGGTATGTTCTAGACCATTCGCACGGGTACTTGGACTTGCAACAACAACATCTCACCTCTCACGCAACTGGATTGTTAAAGAGGATAGAATCGAGGGTCCCCAATGACCATATTCAAGATTGAAAATCACTATGGTTCGACTAAACCACTTGATGATTGCATAAGTCAAAACAAGAGTCAAAAGGTCACTAACTAGAGTTATTTCTTTTCAAAAACCTTGTTTTTAACATTAAGCACACAGTTAAGTGTGTTGGTACCAAGTGAAGCATGTTTGACTCTTCGAGCATGACTCGATTAGGATTTTTTTTATTCATTATTACTACTATTATTACCTAACTACCAAAAACGGACTCAATCCCTTAAGAAGGTTTTCACGCCATCCGTCGTCGGGAAGAGTCACCCAATTCACACAAAAATGCACCTTTGGAAAGAACTGTGGCATTAAGAAAACCAAAGGCTTATTATCCACTAAAATATAAAAAGAAGCTATTAAAGTAAAAAAAAAAGCTACTAAGTCAAAAAGAAAACAAACATAAAGATAAAGAAGCTAAGAAAGCCAAAACACTATTGAAAGCTAAACGAATATACATAAAGAGGGATAGAGAGAACCTATACATAACGAGAAAGATGAAGGGAATAGTAATAAGTTAATTACAGGACAACTTGTCTCATAGTTATCAAAATACAGACTCAGAATTATCAAATGTCAAAGAAACTCCACCCCCCGAATAAAAATTAGCATTGTGCCCAATGCTTAACAAAATAAGAGTAACGGAAGAGTAAGAGTGAAGAAAACTCCCTATGGCTCAGTGGCCGTCTCTGTGTCCCCAGCAATGGAACCAACCTCAGTCTCCAATTGGATCTCATCATCCTCAAGTCTGGGAGTAGTTGGGTTGGTGAATATTTGATAGTCTGCCTCAACAGTATCAGTAGCAAGATCTGGCTCCTCAGACCAGCCAGCTCCTGTGGTGGTCTCTCTGGGATCTGGGCTTGGGTGGTGCAGGTCTATCAATATGTCGAATGGAATGTCTCCGGCTGCTGCAAGCTTGGTGACCTGTCGCCGGAGATTATCCACTGATTTCTTCGAAGCCTGTGAGTTCTGTATCTTCTTTACTTCTTTGCCCAGTTCTTTGATCATGGACCCATATTGTACCAGAGTGTCCATGAGAGTGTTCTGGTTTTCCAAGGCCTTCTTCAATATTTCTTCGACTGTGGGAGGAATTCTGGGTGTCGTCATAGATAAATGTGATGCAAAATGACCGGATAAGTCAGACAGCTTTGCAGTAGTTGTCTGCATCCAGCTGCTGAGGCTCACCAAAGTCTGGGAGACTCGCAGCACAGATAGCTGACCAGAAGGCATAGGCACCAGCTTCAAAGCTGAGGAGGGAGGCACTGAGGCTGAAGGTGTAGGCATGGTAGTTGCACTGGAAGAAGGCACTGCTTAAGTGGAGGGCATATTTGCTGACTCTACAACTACCACTGAAGGCTCATCAGACTGGCCTACGATAATAGTCGGTTGACCCTTTCTCTTCGGGTTCTTCGGATCCATCAGAGAATACCAAGAGAAGGGCTTATTTTCCCAAACCTTTGTGTCAAAGTTTGTGGGCTCTACCGTGCTTCCGTAAGGGGCGTTGGAATATAGGTAGAAAGTATCTGCCAGCCTGGCGACCACTGTCATGTTGGCCGACATCATGACACCCACATTGATCGGGTACCCGATCATAATAGATACGACTAAAGCTGCCCGTGGAATGGATAAGTTGGTCTCATTTTGGCACGGGTCTAGTCGGTGAATACAAAGATTTGCCACCCTTTCGCCTCAAAATTTAGGGTATTCCTATAAATAGGAACCCCTGCAATGATCCATGGTGGTGGTGGCCCCAGGGCCGCAAGAATATCAGCTAGCCATGGGCGAGCTGCATCACCCATCACCAGCTTCTCCAAGTACTGCACTGGATCCACGTCCTCAAACCCCAAGTAGGATTTTAATGTGTTTTGGTCGAACCGCACCTTCAAATTTCACACCTTTTTTTACTTTAGTCCCTTTCTTGATATGTGCCACATTGGCATAGAACTCCGGGACCAAGTATTACTTTGCATCCACAACTGACTGGGTGAACCACATCCGCCCCTTTCTCTCTCGAAACTGCCTCAACACTTCTGGATTGTACTTGTCAAGGTTTGAAGTAGGAACTTTCGCTCAAGAGTGAGCGATCTTACCGGCCACCACCCACGGAAACTGGTGAAGGGAGCTAGACTCGCAAATTGATCCTCCCAGACCTTTTTCTTCTTCGACTTATCAAGGTCGGCAACTGTGGTATCACCTCCTTTATCATCTTCCAGAATATCATCCAAAGCAGTTGCTGGTGCTTCAGGGACATGTGTAGAAGAGGGCTCTGAAGCCTGACTTGCACTCTCCGAACCCTCGGAAGTGCTATGTGCGGAGGAAGGCTCGTCTCTAAGTTAATACCTTCCATGTGGATACTGTGGCTGTGATTAAACAACATGTTGTTCTTGCACTAATTCGCCCTCCGATGCATCCCGAGATGGGCATATGAACTAGATTCATAGGGCTCAGGTTTTTGTCCTCGGCTTGATGTGGCTTTATTGCTGATTACCCTTTGGAGGGCGAGGGGTAAATTGCTTTTGCCTCTACCTCTAGAAGATTCACCCCTTCCCTTTGAAGTGTCACCGCGACCTCGAGATCTGACCATTTTCAGTAACAAGAAACATCATAAATTAGTTGTAATTCAATTTAACACATACAGTATATCATATTACAGAAAATGAGTGAAGGGTGTGGAAGTTCGGTCTGCATAATTGCAAGTGCGGCCGCGGTCTGGGTTGTGCGGACCGCACAATTTGAAAGTGTGGCCGCAGAGATGAAACTACGGTCCAAAAAAATTTTAGTTGGGCTCAACTACGGTTCAACTCTTTAATTAGGCTTATCAATCTCTCGATTGGCCCAATTTCTTGCTTGCCAAGTTTTCCTGGACTAAGTCTCTCTTTCTCAAGTAGAAACCAAGTCAAATAGACATGAAATAATATTTGCAAACATTAATTCTTCAAATAAAAGCAAGAACAAGGCTATATAATAAACACCCAACAATAAAAAATTAATAAATCAAACACCCATTAAGTTTACACTATAAGCTTGGATCACAACCCTAGTGAAAATTTAGCTACTCATGCTTAAACTAGAAGAAATAGGAGCAAAATGGTAATTAAACCCATATTGATAATCAAAATGATGAAATCAAAATTCAAAAAGCTCAAAAGAGCAAAAACTACTAAAAAGAGTAAAAGAAACCGTCTATTGTAGAAGATGATGTCAAAAGTTAACCTAATAAAGTGAAACTCTTCTATTTATACAGGGATAGAATTTTCGGACAAGAATGCCCTTTCGAAGGTTCTGCGGTCGTATAATTCCATGTGCGGTCCGCACTTTGCTTCAGCTTGATAGGGTTAGAAGTCTGCGGCCGCATAATTATGAACTTCGGCCGCACTTCCCACTTTCTGTCATCCGCACAGTAATGTCTGCGGCCGCACCTTGTTCTTTTGCAGTTCGCACAAATGTGTATGCATCTGAGTAGCTCTTATTCTGCGGTCGCACGATAATTGTCCGGTCCGCACTTGTGTTGGACTTGAGGTACATGTTCTCTGAACCTTTGCTCTGACCTAGCTTCTGCGGCTGCACAATGCATGTGTGGTCTGCATTTTGTCAACACTCTCTTATGGAATTTCTTCACAACCTGTGGTTGCAGATGATATTCTGCGGTCCACACTTTGAGCTTATTGTGCTTGTTTTTGTTCTTGAGTTAAGATTACTCCTTCTTGAGTTGGATTTAATCTCGGGAGATCATCTTCCAATACTCCTGCAATTAAGTACATTTCATTTGTTTTCGTGAACAATAAGCGCTTTTGGACTAAAATGAAAGCTAAAAAGCGCTAATAAGTAGTCAAAATCCCCAGTTATCAGGTTCCTAACACGATAAACATATATCCTAAATATAGTTTCTAACATGGATCACATCTCAATTTCACTAGGACATAGAAATCTCATAGATAAAGACAAGATAAGTTAACTACATAGTACCACAGAAACAACCGGGCATAATTCACACGGTGCACGCCCACACGCCCATCACCTAGCATGTGCGTCACCTCAAAACCAAACACATAACATGTATATTCAGGATTTATACCCTCAGTACCAAGTTTAGAAGTGTTACTTACATCGAACAAGTTAAATCCAATACCAAGCAAGCCAAACGATGCTCTAAGAAACGCCATCTTGCGCGTACCGACCTCCGAAAGGCTCAAAAGTAGCCAAAAGCAACTCAAGAACATCAAATAATTACGTCAAACATGGGCCCGCACCTCGGAACCCGACAAAACTCACTAAATCCGACAACCAATTCAATTAAGAGTCCAACCATACCAGTTTCAATCAAATCTGACTTTGAATCGATGCTCAAAACTCGAAATTTCACTTTAAGAAATTTTAGACAAAAACCCTCAATTTCTCTTTTGAAATCATCAACCAAATTCCAAAAAACGAGGATAGATTCATGAAATATAATCAAAGCCGAGTAGAGAACACTTACCCCAATCCACATGGTGGAATTCTTCTACAAAATCACCCAAATCCGACATCCCTAGCGCCAAAAATGTTGAAATGAGCTTATAAGAAAAACTGCCCAATAAAAACACTAAAGTGGTCGCTAAAGGTATCAAATCTGGTCGCTAAAGGTGCACATTTGAACTTGCTTGCACCAGCAATTTGTTTTTGACTAAAAACTCTAACTCGCTCATACGTACTCAGAATTTGACTATTCTTGCTCCTATGAGTCACAAATAATAGTAATACGAACCTAATCGTTCAGTCGAAACTCACTTCGGAGCTCATTTGCTCAAATGCGATTTCAACTTCGCTTGTTAAATAATTAATTAATGCTTCGCAGTAAGAACCCAATCGCGACTTAGTAAAATTAGACAAAACATTCCAGATCATTCCTATACATCATTATCAAACTCCGAAAAGTCTCGGAATCGAATTCTGATCTCTAGAACGAAAAATGGACCTTTAGATCATTATATGCTTATGCTCAAAACAATGCCAAAACACTAAACACGTTAAAAACCCATCCTAAACTCACTCGATCCCCAGGGGATCCCAGCCAAATATACCAACAAGTCCTAAAATATGATACGGACTTGCTCGAGCGATCAAAACACAAAAATAACATCAAAACTACGACTCACAACGAATTCAAGCTTTATAAAATCAAAAGTTTTAATTTTTGAAAAACTAACAGAAAACGTTCCTATGCACCTCGGAATAACTTCGAATTTTTCATACAAGTCATAAATATTGTAACAAAACTTCTCTAACCCTCGGAATCCAAATCAGGACCAGGTATCAGTAAAAATCCCATTATGGCCAAATTTTGGAATTCAAACCTTTTCAAAGTTAACAATTTTTCAAAAAATTACGCCAAAACACTTTGGGGCCTCTGATTTAAAATCCAGGCATATGCCCAAGTATAAATTACCATATGAAGCTAACAGAATCATCAAAAATCCATTCCGAGGTCAAATACTCCAAAGTCAAACTTGGTCAACTCTTCTAACTTATAGCTTCCTAGTTGAGAATCATTCTTCCAAATGAATTCTCAACCACCTGAAAAACCAAAACTGACGCTTCACACAGGTGATAATACATCATAAAAAGCTACTCTGGATTTCAAATAGCTGAATGGAGTGAAAATTCTCAAAACAATCGTTCTGGTCGTTACATTCTCCCCCAATTAAACATACGTTTGTCTTTGAACGTGCCAAGAGTCGTTCCAAAGCCATCAAATCACTGCGTAACCTTACCATGCACATAGCTGGGGTTGATCTCGCATCACCCTAATCTATATAAGCCTGATGACACAACATAATTGAAGATCTTCAATTCAACCTTAGCCGATAAACCTTGGAACCCAATTTCCAACATCCGAAATTCCTTACAAGATCCGAATCTTGCATCTACACACTGTATAAGTCTGAACAAGCTGTATCAAGTCATATCCATAACCCAAGATTTAATCACATGCTATACCACATAAATCAGACGCTTACAACAATAACTTTTGACCATAGTAGCTGCTCCAAACACACTTGACATCGGTAAAAAACCACATATCAAACAAAACCTCACTCTAAAAACTTCGTACACTGCCGATGATGAAACAAACACATAAAAACTCATAACAGCTCAGCAAATCAACAAGTCACGGAGCTCTCTCTCGTCCGACAAGAACCAAAGCCAAATCTTGCGTCGGCTTCCAATATTATTCCTCCATACATATTGTAATCAAATCTGATAGTAACCATTCTAGGTTCAATGGCATCATCTCATCAAACACAACCATTCTAGTGATAGGCCACACATTACAACTTAAAGCCACAAACCGTGCAATCCGTGCACCGATAAGCAATAATTCAAATGAACCAAAAATGGAAAATGACTCAAATGATAGAACCGTCCCGCAAGATCAACAAGTACCACCACAACGCTATGTTAAGAACCCATCACACACAGTAGTTACAAACGCATGAATCTATCATAAAGGGTCATATCCATCATAACCCAGCTGCAATACGTAACCCATCCAAACACTGATCCATATGAAATACCTCGAGCCCTAATGCTCAAAATCAACAAGCATAGGCAATTCGCCACCAAGTACACAAGTGCATGACCATAACCTTGTAGAAACAAACAACACAATATACCACAACTTGGAAAGACCATAACTAATGCAAAATCAACCATTCTAAACCCCAATCACCATCTCGCTCGAATTCTGCTATAAGGCCCAAACAAAACCGCACCATGTATGCATATTACCAACGAATCACAAGGAAGTCTAACACATAAAACATATCTGATATGAGTAAAATCAATTCTAAACGAATGGCACATCCTCAACAATAGCAATACGAAGTCAACAAATTTGACCTAGTGTAGAATACACATCCTCATTGGGCCTACCAATGGGCCCCAAATCAACTCTGGTCATCCACAAATAGATAGGTAACCCTCTGAAAGTCCACAATGACCTAACCACGACACATACTATCATCTGGCTAGCTTTGGCCATATTTTCACAGTCCACAACCCCAAAACAGTCTTCTTATCAGAACTCCCAGTCTCCAAATCCATAGAACACACGAATCAACATATCTGATCCCAACTCCACCGCCCAAATGTCTAACACATGTCTAATATACGTTCATCTCACGAGGAATGCTTCTATAATTCTTTTGTGCCACATAGAAAAATCTTAATATCAGCAGTCGATCAACCAGGCAAGTACTGCAATACCAATGAAGCATCCTTAAGTCAAAACACAGTACACCTTCTGAAATGCGCACCCTCTCAGGCATTACCAAGTAGTTATATCATTTATCTAGTCATCTGAAATCGTCCATGTTGTCTAAGAATTTATGAACTTCCCTTCAAAACTAAATCGTGACCTTGCACACGCAAATCTCAATCCCACACAATTGCGTTGTTCGAAGAATTCATAGAAAGAAAATTCAATTTGGGAACAGGACTGCACCCAGAACTTAGGTATGCTTTTATTGAATTCCTTAAAATTAACGCCGATTGTTTTTCATGGTCGTACGAAGATATGACTAGAATACCAATGAGATAGCCGTAGACAAGTTAAGCTTGGATCCCAACATACCTACGGTAAGGAAAAGAAGCGCCCTATTGCCGAAGCAAGGAATACATTCGTCAAAGAAGAGATAACTCGTTTACTTAAAATTGACTCAATTCGAACCACTACCCATATAATGTAAAATGTTTAGGATCAAAATTAACATTTTAAATTTCATGTTTATATAACAAAAAATAATATAAAGAGTAATTCCAACCCAATAAGGTTGGACATATAATGTGTCTTTATTTCACACATATAAAGAGGTGTATCTGAGTTATCATTTCTCACTAACAAGATAAGGAGAAATTTTTTATTTGTAATTCTATCTTGTTCTCCATTATTTATGATGAAAACTTGAAATGATTAATAGTGTTTCTTGATGAAAATATCCCCTTTGAAGCTCTCAAAAATCTCCCAAACCATGAGAGAAAATAGGCAAAATTCCCGACTTAAAACAATCTGCTCAGGCTCATCCTTCTTCGCGATTGCGAAGGCCAAAAATGCAGTGCCTCCAAATTCCTCTTCATGTTTGCATCAGCTACGCCACATTCGCGATTCCTTCGGACCCTATTGCTTCGCGTTCTCGGTAGAAGCTCCGCATTCGTGAAGGATTTATGGCTCAGGGTCCCAAGCTCCCCTTCTTCGTGTTCGCAACCCCTGTGTCGCGTTCGCTTAGGCATGTACCAATTCTCCTCCACATTCGCGACCTCTGTATCGCGTTCACGTTGAGTAAACTCCTGAAAATAAAATATCCTTCTTTACGTTCGCAAAAAACAACACCAGACACCAGCACCAACACCAACACCAGCACCAGCACCAACACCATAAACTTAGCCAAATTTGGTTCGAAACACACCCAGGGCCCCCGGGACCCCGTCCAATCACACCAACCATCCCCCCATCTATCATGCCATTATATGAAAAGTACAAAAATCTCATAATTAAATCTGGGTCACAAGAAACTACCTGCTCAATTATCGAGGAACCTTTCACATGATTCCATCCAGTAAAAAATCACAATCTCAACAGGATCCTCACACCGGTAGGAAATATCCGTCTCAAACTGTGGTAGAAACCATCAAGAACACGTTGAAATCCATTTACACATAACAAAGCTACATAATTGAATAACTCTAACTCAACCAAGCCACACAGGTCGCAAAAGCAAAGAGTATTCCCACAAAATACCCGTAGAGTCTCACCTCATCATAAGAACCAAAAGAACCGATCATATCCATTATCGTTTTGATCCAACCTACTACCAAATTTTCCTATTTTCTCCGAGTTCCTTCTGAATTACCCTCAACTTAACACTTTCACTTGCCAGAACACCACAATCCTTACCCGAAGCTCACCATAGAAGATCCCAGCATAAAAGTACACCACCCTAAGGCCCATAAGCCACTGTATTCCCTCTTAGCACCCTAAAGTACCACAATCAAGATACCTACTCTGAAGAGACCTTATGTGAACCTAAAATTGTTTCCTTTACCTTCCTGATACTAAAATGTAGAATCCATAGTGATACAGAAATATCGCGAGTTCCGACACCATCCAACACAAATCTCGGATTCTAGCCATGTACAAATTCGAATAAATTTTCAATTGCTATATATAAATCTTGCATATGTTATAACCTTCTCGAGAGGAATCTACTTTGCTAAAATCTCAATTACAGCATCCAAACAGGCCGAACGACTTGTTCCCCTTTATCATGACAACACCCACAAAAGCAACCCTGCCTTAATGCACCGAGCAAATTCGTACTCTATGCGCACTACATCTTCCACGAATAACAATTCAATGATTCCATGATTCCCATATACCCATGAAGTGTAACACAACCCATATCCGTAAATTTCTGTACTCGAGTCATCCTCGATCTTAACCTCTGCAAGTCATATCTGATTCACAAATATGTCTCAAACTAAAACCAGTACAACACATAACCATGCAATCAAATCGTCAATAGAAGACTCCCCTACTTCTCTCAAAGCCATAGGACAAAACACTCGATAACTCACAATATCCATACTCTATTACTGCCATAATCCCACACCAAAATTCATCACTCAATCCTTCATAAGCTCATGTAACAAAAACTATCTAATACTTCAAATCATCTACAAATCTCGCATCCATCCTCGTGACAGTCAGGTCAACTTTCTCAACCAATCCAAACTCAAATTGCAACACCTATAAATCACTGGTACAAAAGCCTCCTCACAACATCATAAGGATCACACATCCGTAGATTACCCCGCAGGTTATAATCCATCTGCTTAGCCTCAAACTGATATATCTCTATACCCTTTCACAGCTACCACTACTACGCAATCACTTAATCTGCCTGAGTGTGAACTCATCAATAAGACATGAGAATCTAATTCGTTCCATTAAACAACATGAAAGATCCTTCAATACACTCATAACTCGACAATATACATCACATCAAGACATAAGTAAAACACCCAATAGTCCTTCTCACATCTCAAGCAAACTCTTCCCATCACATTCAAACCATTTGAACACACGCCACAGTCACATCCTGCTCATCATACAGCCATCCAACCACTCATCGAGCCACAATTTCCACCCATAGGAACACTACCGAACATCTAAGTCCAAAAGCACTTGCTCACACAACCAAAATCACTGTGATAAAGCTACAGTAAAAACCCAACCTTAAATCCTCCGGATTGGCTCATTATCAGCGCACAAAAAACACATCTCGCACCTCATCCATGGAATCACAAGTCGTAGATGCACAGTTGATACCGAGTGCTCATGTACGCATACGAATGAGAATTCAAAGAGATACACTTCAAGCTGAATAAATATCACACGATAAGGAAAGAAAGATGGAAATTTTATCATAAATGCCATGTAGCGTCTCGAATATAGGTATGGACGTCAACATACCGATCTGCGACTCTACTAAGCACTTGCTAATGACTTGTAGAACCTACAAACCTAGAGATCTTATAGCAACTTGTCACTATCCAAAATCTAACTAGTCTTGATGGCACTTAATCCAACCCGTTAGGTAAGCCAATTAGCAACAAACCAATTCAATAGATATTTACTAAGAGAAATAAAGATAATATAACTAAACTTTCATACAACGAACTTCCCAAGGGCTAGTAGTAAAAATTGTGAACTTCTAAGATTTAGAGTTTACAAAGCTTATATGAAACAAATACATCATCTGCTTGAAACATACATAATCATATTTAAAATTCTAAAGCTACCAAGAACAAGATGCAACTATGACAGAAACGCACATACATCTTCAAATCCAGCTCCTGGCATACACAGCAACATCATCATCCAACAACTGCATGCACGGTGCAAAAGTATCATTTCACTCAGTCTCCTTATCAATCTGTCCTCACAGTCACTCAGTCCTCCCAATCACTCGGCACTCGCACTTAGTAGGTATGTGCTTACTATAGGTGTGCAAACTCTGAAGGGGTGGATCCTTCCCAAGGGTTAATATAATCCAATCATGGCATAAATCAATAAAGCTTGTTGCGATGTGCATCCCGATCCCATAAACATCTTCACAATCAGAACCTCGGCCTCACTTAGTCATCAATCTCTCTAGTCTCTCGGACTCACAAATCTTATGCCAATTAGTCTAAACAATGATAATATGATATGAGACAAATGATAATAGAGACAGAGATATGATATGCAATGAATGAGTATGTAATTGATCCAAGAGAGAAAATGCAATCACAAGAAAAGTTTTTCTTTTTCTTCTACCTTTGAGTTGAGATTTTTGATAAAAAATTCAACACAAGATTTTCATTCAATTTGTTAGCCGGTTTCATTGATCAAAGAGTTGATAGCAAGGGTCGGTATCTCTGTGGATACTCATAGAGTCTTTGCACTATCGAAGAAATTTTTGAAACGAGACTCTCTTTACTAGGTACGTCTTAGATCCGATCGTTGACATATAAGTAAATTTTAAACATGAAAAGATATGCCTAGGATTTTTATTGTCTTCCGCTGCGTGTTACAAACATCTATATGCAATCTATCAAAATCTACATGACATAAAATTTAAGCCATGGCCCTTTCCTGTTTCCAACTACTTAACAAATTATATTAACTGATCCTCGTCTCCATATCTCTTTACATTGATAGACTAGATCCAAAATTAGGGATGGCAATGGGTCGGTGCGTGTGCGGGACGGTATAGGTTTGAGAGTTTGTGGTTGCAGTGCGAGGCGGGGAGGGTTCAATTTTTAAATAAAAAAATCACACAGGGTGGGTGTTGATACCTCATTTGTCTTTGACGCAACGGTGAGGCTGGTCGCGGGTTAGGGATTTAATTTTTATGTTTGTATTTCTTCGTCGAACATTAAAGGTGCAATTGGATAAAAATTAGTTTTCTAAAACACATATATAAACTGTAAGATTTTGCATTTCGAACAGTTCATTGTTTTCCTTTAATTTTCTTCTCTTTTTCAAATTACTTTTCTAATTGGTGAAGTGCATTATGTTAATTAATTTCAAGTGATTAAGCTATCCAAGAAGGAGGAAGAGGAATTAAAATAAATTTTTAATTTTTTATTCCAGATCATATATTAGTAGATGATTTGCTATCAATTATCCTTTATGTTGAAAGTCTCTAGTTTTTGTACGTCAATGCCACACAAGAAGGGGGGGGATTGTCCAATTTTTGCGTGCACTGATTATAGAAGTACATGGTTCTTCTAAGTGTTCCTTAACATACTGTTACTGAAATAGTAGATGCAGAAAGTAAAGAACACAAGTATTTTTGCGTTGAAAACACCCGGCTCAAAAGGTGAAAAAACCACGACCTACTACTCAGTAGAATTTTCTCCAACACTTCACTAAATCACTGAGCCAAAACAACATTTACAAAACTCTTTTTAAACCTAAGGATTAACTATAATCTCGTTGTGGCGACCAGCCTCTAACTGTTGCGACAACTTCACGTTAATTCTAACTTGAATACTCAGAGTACCTAGTACAATTGCCTCTAGATAAATCTGAAAGGTACAATTTGAGAACACCTACTACAATTGAACTAGAATAAAAGACAAACACTTGGAAGTGGTTCTTCTATCTGGTTTATGTAGCTTCAGGTTCGCACATTTGAATCACACAAGAATTGCTTGCAAAAATACCCTGCTATTACTCTCAACTCACGTTTAACTTCAACATTTATGTGTACTTATAGAATGAGAACATCCTGAAACATATAGAGTTAGTAGATTAAGAAACAACTAGATTTCTAATGCTATGTTCTTCCTTGGTAGAAGAGTTCTAGTTATCTTCAGCTTTTAACTCCTCCCTTATCTGGGATAAAGTTCTCTTGAAGTAAGGAGTCCCTTTCCTTATCAATTATGCAACCTTTTTTATCAGTAGATATCAGATATAACAAGTTAAGCTTATCTCACTCACGTACATCCCTTATGCTCGAATACCCCCGTATCGGTGTATAGTGTGGATATACCTGGTTCATGCTTGAGTTCCTTCGTCAATTTTCAAAATAAAATTCACTTGGGCCAACAACTCCTTTTTGATGATGAAAAACTTTGTGATTTTCATAAGCGTAAGACCTATTTTAACTCATCTCAACATCAACACAATGTTAGAATATTTTACCTTTTTAAAGACACTTACCATCATGGACTAGGTTCATTCGGTTAAAAACATCACAATCAAAAATAAAAGCACAACCTAATTCCCCCTTTTGGATTTATAAAAAAGTTGCATAATCATGTTAGATAACAAGATTTTAATAGAAATTACTTATGTCCACTGGGGCTACATTAAATGCAATCATGGATTTAATCATCATCTATCAATATAAGGATATTAGCCATCTAAGAAATATCAACAAACAATTAGAGCAAAAAGCACTGAATTTCATTGATTGATAATATCATACCATAAAGCATAAGAAGAAATAAAAACACTTGATCATGATCAAAAGAAACAAAAATAAATCCCATATGGGTCACTGATTGGTCTAACTAGGCTAGGAGGCTTAAGGTTGGGAAGGACCAGGTTCTTGATTTTTTAGCTTGAAGCAGTTTCAGCATATCCTAAAGAATGCCATCATTTTTCTACTTTTCTTTTCCAGCTTAGCTATTAGAGCATCTCTCTTAGTCTCCACTTCTTCCAAACCTCTTCTTCAGCCTATCAATTTCAGCATCCTTATCCCCACACTCTTGCACCAAAGCTCGCACTTTGCTGTTCACTGGTACCTTTTTGGATGAACCAGGTTCTATGGGAGGGGTTTGGACTTCATAGTCACAAGAAGTTAGAGTATTTTCCCCAAAATTATCCTTGCTTGGGCCAACTTCCCATTTTTTATGGGTACCTTGAAGGGTGCAAGTACAACCATGAGAATAAAACCATAGGGTATGTCGTGAGTTTTGATGCCATTTAGAACCCTATGAAGAAGCTAAATAATAAATCCAGGCCAAATTATTTTCGTCCCACGGTCCAAACATTCCATAAGGACCAGGTCCATGAATGTGGCAATGCGAATCCTTTTTTGCCTAGGTAGGACAACTTAGTTAACAAATTCGAACAGCACTTTATGGGGTGGATTCATCTCACTTTTATACATAGCCTTGGGCTCAAGCGCTTCATCATTGTCACCAAACTTTCTTTAATGGCAAGGGCAGTAGGAGATTCTCTAGACTTGGTCATTTGAGCTTCTTATAATCATTGTACCCTTCAGCAGGTACACCTAAGATCTCTCCCATTTCTTTAGCATCAAAACTCACAGTCACTCCCTTTACCACACTGGTGAGCCTACCATATTTGATCTCATAATTTTCTATCAACTCCACAATCTCAGTTTTGGCCAGCTTTCCATCCATCTAAAGGACCACGTCCTTCCATCCTTGCAATTGTAACTCTCCAGCAGCATTACCGTACCTTCCTCCTCCAAGTCCCTGAGGATCCTACCTTTTAAGATGTTCTCTTTCCAAACTTAACCATCTTGTCCTTTTGAGCATCAGATTCTTCTTCTTCTTCTTCTCCACTCCATTCTTCTTCCTCCACTATTTTTCACTTTTCTTGGTTTCAATGCAGACCTGGTTCTTTTAGCCAAAGTAGATGGAACCATAGACTTAGTTTTGAAATAGACTTCTTTGTGGAAATCTTGGCTCTCTTTGCCTTAGGAGTCATAACCTCCATTTCTTTTGCCTCTCCTTTATCCTGATGGACCAGATCCATCTCGTCAATTTTAACAAGATCAACCACCTTCTTTTTTCCTTTAGCAGTAGCTTTTCTCTTACTTTCTTCTAAGGCCTTTTGTAGTTCAGCCTCACTCTGCTTCTTCCGACTCCTTGTAGCTCTTCCTCTTGTAAAATGAATCTCTACAGGGATAGAAGAGGCAGCCATTCGCTTCTTGTTTGCCCTAGCAGTGCCAGGAACTTTAACTCCTGAACTTCTTTTCTTTTGGGATTGTAACTGTCAGTCACCTTTTTCAGTAGGTCTGTG
Source organism: Nicotiana paniculata (assembly GCA_005239505.1). NCBI lineage: Eukaryota > Viridiplantae > Streptophyta > Magnoliopsida > Solanales > Solanaceae > Nicotiana > Nicotiana paniculata. Next base: position 6,974 of record MDKI01265945.1, on the reverse strand, counting down.
AGGGTTTCCTGGTTAGATGGAATAGGTTCTTGAACACCCTTCCCTAATCGAACCAAACCCTCAGCAGCTTCTCCAGACCCACTTCCCCCTTTTTCTTTTACATTTTCTCCAGCAGATACCTCACTCCACACTACCATTGCTCTTGTTTCTTCAATCAGACTAGTAGGAGTGGATGAGCCTTCAGCCAATCCTTTTACCATACCCCTCACAACACCTTGAACACCCTCACTCTTAACCCCAGCCACAGTTCCCACTAGAATGAACCTATTATCCAAATTAGCAGCAACCTCATAGATGATTTTAGTAGTATTATTTGAGCCAGATGTTATCTGTTCTGTTTCAGATGAAACAATTTCTTCCCCCTCAGTAGAAGATTTTAATGATTCATCAGATTACTGGAGTTCTTCCTCTCGACTTGCTTTCAATTGTTCATTAATTTTCTTGATTTGTTCTCTTCCCGCAACAACCTTGCGAGCAAGCATCTTGACTCTAATTTTCTTAGAGGTAGGTGTGGTTGAAAGTGTGGTAGATGGTGTGGGTGTGATTTCATTGGGTGGTGATGAGGGATTCTCAGAATTGTTAGTCATTTCTGTTCTTAGGTATGAGAAAAGATGAGTTTTAGTGTGTTTGGAAGATGAGAGGAGATGAAGAGAATTTTGATGGCTTGAGAATTAGAAGTGAAGAAACACTAAGTCCTAATAAATTTAATAAGGGGGTGTTTAATTGGGTAACGACATCATTTTTCAGAAGTCTAATTAAACTGAAATTCAGTTTGACAAGACGTTGAAGAGTGTCCCTATAATCTAGGCACTTAATGCAGTTTTGGACTCTTTTTGAACGAAACTAGTTCATTTCATAATGGATAAGTTCAAAAGGATTTGGGATTAAAGGGGAGTCTCCTCTTAATCATGATCCAAATATAATTATTCCAAAATATACAGAGTGGAGAATATGTACCAAGTAATCTTGATGAACCAGGTTCTTCACTGAGAAATCTCTTGTGTAAGTCTGAAATTTCCAAGAAAATAGAGATAATGTCATTAAATATTAATGAGTAATTTTAGCACATGGCATAAGAGTATACTAATGAAAGTATGAGACTGGGAAAAATCTAATCATTATGAACAAAACATCACAATTTTCTAACCAATTATTTTTTGAGTTAGAACTGGTTCCTATTAGGTGATCTTAATCATCCCTAATTCTAACATGTTTCTTTCAAAGTGATCTGTACTTATATCTTTTGTGAATATGTCAGCTATTTGCTTGTCAGTAGCACAAAATTCTGCAGTGATCAGACCTTTTTCATAGTTGTCCTTTAAAAGTGATGCCTAACATCTATGTGCTTTGTTCTTTTGTGATGAACTGGGTTCTTAGTCATACTAACTGCACTAGTTATCAAAAAAGAAGGGGATACATCCTACATCAATTTCAAAGTTCAATAATTGTTGTTTGATCCACAATAATTGAGCACAACATGAGGCAGCATCAACGTACTCAACTTCAGCATAGATAAAGCCAATTTTGCTTTTTGGTGGCCCAAGACATGAGCCAAGAAAGTGTGTCATACCTGAGGTGCTCTTTCTATCAGCAAGAAAACCTGCATAATCAGCATATCCCACTAGATTGAAATAACTAGCTTTTGGATACCTTAGACAAAGGTCAGTGGTGCCTTTTAGGTATCTCAAGATCCTCTTGACAGCAATCAACTGAGACTCCTTTGGATTTGCCTGAAATTTAGAAAAAGGCCTACACTGAAAATAATGCCAAGTCTGCTAGCATTAAGATGCAACAAAGATCCAATCATTCGCCTATACAACATTTGATCAATAGATGACCGGGTTCATCTACATCTAGTTTTGTGGATGTTGCAATAGGAGTGTCAATTTCTTTGGAATCTTCTATTTTGAACCTTTTAAGAAACTACATACTTCTGCTGATGTATCATAGTTCCATTTGAATTTGTTTAATTTGTAAGGCTAAGAAGAAATTAAGCTCATCCATCATGCTCATTTTAAATTCACTCCCCATTAGTTTAGAAAATTCTTTACTTAACTTATCAGTAGTTGCTCCAAAGATTATACCATCAACATATATCTGAACTACCAAGATATCTTTATCTTTTTCTTTCAAGAATAAATTATTATCAATTTTACTCTCTTGTATCCATGCTCAAGCAAGAATTTTGATAATCTTTCATACCATGCTCTTGGATCATGCTTGAGTCCATTAAGTGCCTTATCGAGTTTGTACACATGATTGGGACATTCCTTGCTTTTGAGTGTGGAGGTTGCTTGACAAACACTTCTTTCTTTAGATTTCCATTGAGTAAGGAACTCTTGACGTCCATCTGATGGAGAGTGAATTCTATGTAAGCAACAAACACTATGAGGAGTCTAATTGCTTCCAATCTTGCAATTAGAGCAAAGGTTTCATCATAGTCTATTCCCTCCTTTAGACTAAATCCTTGAACCACCAATCTTTCCTTGTTCCTTGTAACTGTTCCATCTTAATCAAGTTTGTTTCTGAAGACCCATTTGTGCCAATTACTGATCTTTCCTTGGGTCTTGGTACCAGATGCCAAACTTGACTTCTCTCAAATTGGTTGAGTTCATATTGCATTGCATTCACCAGTCTGCATCCTGCAAAGCCTCAGCAACATTTTAGGTTCAATAAGAGATAAAAAGCATCAAAAGCACAAATATTCTTTAATGAAGATCTGATTTTGATTCTAGAGGTTGGATCAGTAATTATGTTCTCAATGAGATAAGAAATTTGATACTTGTGAGGTTTCACAACCAACTGGTTTCCCCTAGATGTTTTTTCAGTATTTTGTTGCTGAGGAACATGTTCATGGATAGGTTCCCTCAAGGTTTGAGGATCAATTCTTCTTTGTTCAGTTCCGTCTGTCAGGTTGCCCTGGATAGAAGGACATGTTCCATCACCTGTTCCTTCCTCTGTTACAACTTTAGTCTGGACTATGGTTTTTATTTGAGTTTTTTACCAGCCCAACTGCTTCATCTTCATGTTCATGCCTCTCAAAAAGAATGTTAGTTTCATTAAAAATCATATGTACACTTTCTTCTACATACATAGTTCTTTTGTTATAGATCTTATAAGCTTTACTATATGAAGAATATTCCAAGAATACTCCCTCATCTGGGGTCAAATTAGGGGGAAAAAAAGAAGTTTTGCAGACTAACTCGATGACTCTTTTAATGTCGTCATCATTCAATAAGATTGCATAAATTACGTACTAGCTTATAGTAGGGGTGAGCATAAAATTCGAAAAGCTGAATTTCGTACCGAACCGAATTAATTTGGTATTTCCGTTTCGGTGTTTTTTCGATTTTTCAGTTTATTACGGTATTTCGGTATTTTTGTACGGTATACGGTATTGAATTTTTTTATATTTTGGTATTTCGGTATACCGAAATATCAAAATAGTTTAGTCAAATCCCAACTTTATTTTTATTTTTAGCCCAATAATCTTAAGCCCACACCCCAAAAGTCCAAAACCCCTAATTCCCTAATCCCTTACCCTTAGGCTTAGTCGCTTAGAGGCAGACAAGAATTTCAAAAAACCCTCATGACTTTTCTTGGTTTCTGCGGCAGTTAGATTCACGAGTTACAACTCACGAATACAACCTCGGCGACTCCTCTTCTCGGCAATTGCTTGTTTGCTCATTGTTGACCTTCATTCAGGTTCATAACTTCTCCATTCTTTATTGTTGATCTTCATTCATGCGAGCTATAATCACATTTTTGAGGTATAACAATTTGTAGGCCCAGAATTATTAACTTCTAAAGTTGTTGTGGTCTTTTTATGTAGCTCTACTTAAGTCTAATAGAGTTACTATGGTGTTCTTTATTTAGAGATGCGCTAGGTCATAGTTGTCAAAATGTGTTAATCTTTGAGGTTTAGCTTGTTGTGCTGGTATGTTCAACAACCCTAATTTACTTTTTCCAAGATCTATGTCTACTATGTGATTACATTACTAGATCAATGAAGAACATATTGTAGTATTTTGATTACCATATCAATTTGGATTTTTTTCTTAGAGGGTTAGAGCTTTTGCTACAGAGTATTAGAGCATTTGCTACTACGAACAGATTACTCTGTAATCTACCTATATTTCTGTATGTTATTCTAAAGTTTTCGCTTTTTTCCAGGTTAATCATACTAGAAGTAGATCTGCTCTTGTACTAGGTTGTTCTCTGCTCATTACACAACCATTCTTCCTTGTAGTGTTTTGCTTGTAGTGTTCTATTTAGTATTTTTGTTTTAACAATTTGTGTTTATATTTGTTTTACGGACTAACTCGATGACTCTTTTAATGTGGTCGTCATTCAATAAGATTGCGTAAATTAAGTACTAGATTATAGTCTTTATTCATTAACCCAAACAACCTGAAGCTATTCTAATAAGTGGTTCGTTGTTGAAACTTTTACGAATTCTCCTTGAAGTCACTTGACAAATCGAGATATCCTACTGCCACCGGATGGCAGGATATCCTCCTTTTTTAAGTTTCAGAATTTTTCAATTGATACATGAAAATTACATCTTTTTTTAGAAGCCTCATCGTACAAATAATTAGCAAACAATCCCAATGATCATATTTAGGGAAGTAAGGTTGTCAAAAAAAAAAAAAAAAAAAAAAACCATCGCACACTTTTATATCACTAGGGGTTCACAGACATTTTTCTAATCACTATTCTTGAGTGGTCCAAGTAATCTAGATAAATTTCTCTTTTTAATAACTATTTTCTTATGAAATAGAGAAGGTGGTAAATATTACTAATAAACCTTTGAGTACAAATGTAAAATCAACAAGTTCACGAACCTGCTCTTTCATTTTGCAAGTTCGCTGGCTTATTTGCAATAACTTAACAATTAGCATAACATAGCAAACAAATAATCATAAAAGAAAATTGATGCAAAAACAAAATGGCTGACATAACAAGAGGCTTAAATAGGCATTTTGAGGACATCGTCGGCTTATTAGCAAGTGAAGCCAGAAGGAGGATTCCTTCCGCAGTTGTTGAGAACGATGTTGAGAGAGAGTGGCACGTTGAGATTTATTCCCAGCACATTTGCTCATATGGCCGTGCACAAGCAAACTGTCGCCTCTAGATCCGCCAGCCCCGCGATCAAGCTGCAACATGGCATCGTTGGAGGAGTCCCAATTATGGCGCCCACCAATCCACCGACGCAAAGTAAAAATTTATATATATAAATTCGTTATAATTGAAAAATAGTAAATATGAACTTATAACTTCAAAAATATAATGAGTTCAGTACTAAAATCTTAAAAACTGAACCCAAAATTTAAATCCTGAATCTACCTCCGAAAGATACTCATCTGGACGACATCATCAGCACCCATCTTCATAATCATTCTTCACAATTGAGCGTATGATCAAAAGATATTAATTTCTTTGTTTTTACTCAATTTTTTACTTGAATATCCAGTAACTTTAAGAAGGAATTTGGATACATTTGTTTGTCCGAAGTCCATACTAATGATTACGGCTTCCAGTGGGAATAAGAATCTCCAAAATTAATCCTAGTCCGCTTCTTTTCTTTTGGTTTACTTTACGTACATAAGTGCAGCTTTCGCAACCGATTCAAACCGTTCATACTTTATTTTCTCAATGAAGACAAACCTTATGCTACAAATGTTCATGCTAAATAAATCTAACACCACAACTTGATAAATTAGAAAAATTCTCTCATTTTGATTTATATGCGGTACTGCATAAAATGTATATGCCGTTTGAAAAACAATACTAATAAAAACAAATTGTGGAGTTGAGTTCATGTGGTACTTAAGTAACAAATTGTCAATCTTAGTACTGAAAGCGAATTCACCGTACATCAGACACGTCACTGAAAAATGTCCATTCAGTATTATTGGCGAACCCACACTAATTGTCAAACAAGTAGAAACTTGCGAGGAGTCATATATCACTTGTCAAATTAGGCATTTCTCCAAATCAATACCCTTCTTATAAAAATGATGAGAAAAAAAAAGGCACTTATAAGTTGTTTCCACTCCTAGGAAAATGAAAGAGAAAAAAAAGACGGATAGAGCGAGCGAATTTGATCAATTAGGAAACTCAAATGTTCTCAATTTGCTGCAAATCGCAGAGGCATAAAACAAAAACTATAGAAGTGGAGTTGGTTGTGGTCAAATGCACACGCAAGTATATGCGGCCGTCAAGTAATAAAATGACTAGAAGTCAGATGTCGAATCCATGAGAACTTGTTATCAACAATTGACTAAATTAGACTATCCTAATTATTTAAACAAAAATTAAACTTAAAAGTGTTTGGCTCTAAATTAATTAAAATAAATGGAAAACAAATAGTAAACTCTGAACAAAGGAAATAATAGCAGATTTTTATTTATCATTGTGATAAAAACGACATAGGTTTATGAGCTATCTAACAATCCTATTGTATTCTTCACTTGAATTGATTACTTAATTTATCTGATTTATTTTTTGACAGGGTTAATATTGCTCATAAAAGTCTATCAACTCCTTATTCGCCTATTCAAATTAACCTAACATATATATGTCTATAAAGTTAGAATTAACAAGAAATATGGTCCTTAAAAGTCCAATTCTGATCCTTAAAGGAAGTTAGCGGCCGGCGGTATTCTTGTCCCTACAATACATTAAGGACCATATTTTTAATCCCAAAATATGATGCTTGGTCATTGTTTTGGTGTGTGCAAATTACTGGCCACCATTTACCTTGGTCCTAAAAGGTCTTTAAGGACAATAAATCTGGTCGTTGAAGGATCTTTTTCCACTAGCCCATAAATTGTGGTTCCTAAATCAAGATATGATCTTTTTCAATCCTATTCACCACAATATCATAAAATTTATAGTACAAGAAATCAATTGGATTCAACAAAATTATCAATAATATCATTATTTTATATATATATATATATATATATATA
>MDKI01127087.1:0-56802 GCA_005239505.1 Nicotiana paniculata | reverse complement strand
TTAGTTTATGAATTAAAATTTTTGTGTATGAATTGAACTTTAGGATATGAATTGAGCCTTAAGAATATGAATTGAACTTTTGTGGATATTGAACTTTTAGGATATGAATTGAGCCTTTAGGATATGAATTAGACTTTTAGTTTATGTATTGTAATTTTAGTTTATAAATTGAAATTTTTGGATATGAATTGAGCCTTTAGGATATGAATTGAAACTTTAGGATATGAATTGAAATTTTAGGATATGAATTGAACCTTTAGGATATGAATTGAAATTTTTGAATATGAATTGAACTTTTAGGATATGAGTTAAATCTTTAGGATATGGAATTAATTAACTAAAAAAAGATTAGGATATGAATTAACTAAATTAATTTAGTTTTGTTTTATTTGTATAGATGGAACATCGTACTTGGATGTACAATAGAAATTATCCTAATCGGTGGGGATTGCGGGATAATTTTGTAGAAGGGGTTGATGACTTTATTAGACATGCAATGAAATTTCCACCAAGAATAACTTGGTTACAGTACCTGGCAGAGTGGGTCTTCAATTGTCGTTCTCATTAGTGACAATGATGATGAGGAGACAATGGCATGTGTTTCAATTAATGATGGTGTAGGTAGGAATTTAACATTTTCGAAGTAGATAAAAGAATAGGTTATAGAGGGATTCTCTACTTCATTTTCCAAGAGGAAAAGAAGTTTAATTGAGAGTGACAAGGTTGATGGTAATGAAAAGTTGTCTGTTGCTCATGGAAGTTCCCATAAAATGGGAATCATAAGACTCTGTGATGACAAAGACGAAAGGAAGTTTTATTCTCAACTTTCTTCCAAGTCTGATCCATACAAGCTTAATGGGATTGGTGATATTTATTCGGATTCAGACAATGATTTGAGTGACAAAAGTATGGAAATGCTAATCAAAAGAATTAAAGGTAAATCGCTTCTCTAAGGAAGAGAAGTTTGGAGAAATCTGCTGCATATAAAGTGCACATATCACGTTCATGCAGAGTTCAATATCCTTCTCTTCCAAGAAAAACGTTTTACCTTTATTTATTTTGATTAGCATTTTCATACTTTTATCACTCAAATAATTGTCTGAATCCGAAGAAATATCACCAATCCCATTAAGCTTGTACGGATCAGACTTGTAAGAAAGTTGAGAATAAAAATTTCTTTCGCCTTTGTACCATGTCATCAAGCTCAGTACTATGGCATGCAAGCTCAGCTCAAAGCTCTCCTAGCTTCTGGAGCTTTTTCGATTCCCCGGTCTCGCGAGCCATCGCCAGAGGCTCAACTTGAACGTGAGCGTTCCTTCCATCCTCCCCGTGCTAGTTCCTCCCGTCCTCCCTGTGATCGTTATTCTCGTCCTCCACAAAATGACCCTTCTCATTACCGTCTTGATAATGAAGCTTCATCAGACGATGATGATAATGAAGTTGGATGAAACAGTCCTTGAGTACATATACTTTGAACAAGACAATATAACTTTGGTCCATTTTCGAATGGGCTTGTAATAAGTATTAACTTAGTTTTGTTAGTTTAATGTGTTAGTTCTATTGAACTTTATACTTTGTTGGTTTAATATTGGATTTAATGTTGTTGTTGTTGTAGTTCGTATTGTTGTTGTGTTGTTGTAGTTCGTATTGTTGTTGTTGTTATTGTAATAGGATTTGATATGCTGGCATGTGGTGTAGCTGCCAAAATAGGCAGTTTCTGCCAAAATAATACCTAGAAAAGCGACCAACTTTGGTCGCTATTCTATAAATAAAAAAATTATGGGCACTAGCGACCAAAGTTGGTCGCTAACTAACCCAGATTTCCAGAATAGCGACCAACTTTGGTCGCTATTTATTAAAAAAATATTTTTTCTGCAAATTGGCGACCAATGTTGGTCGCTTATTTAATAAAAAAAATTAAATTGTTGAAATTAGCAACCAATTGTGGTCGCTTTTTATTAAAAATTTTTTTTTAAAATTATATAATAGTGACCAACTTTGGTCGCTATTTTCCAGATTTTAAAATATTATATTTTTTTTACAGACCAAAGTTGGTCGCTATATTTTGTATAATTATAAATAAATAAAAAATGTAATTTAAAAATAGAGACCGACTTTGGTCGCTAAATTTATATAATTAAAATGCTTTTTTTGATACCCGAAATATTTGGTCCTTTTACCTTAGAGACCAAAGTTGGTCGCTAATTAGCGACCAACTTTGGTTCCTAAAGTAAAGGGACAGACGAAAAAGCGACCAAACCATTTTGGATGCCTTTTGGTCGTTTTTGCACTATCTAGCGATCAACTTTGATCGCTTTTCATGGTTGTTTTTTTTCGAATTTTTAGTAGTGTATGTAAACAAGCGTTAAACTCTAGTAACACGTCTTCAAACCGTAAGCCTAGTTCTAAAGCGGACAATATCAATTAATAGGCTGAGTTGTAACATATCCTCGAATGATGGTGGGTAAACCTCGGTGCTAAACTGAATTTAGGTGAATCCCATATTTTTATGAAGGTGGTGAGACAAAAGGCGAATCACATATCGACATGTTTTAAAATCGCGTGGAACTAGGCTCAAAAGACAATATCACTGGTGAGCTGTATTGCTATATTAAATTAATTCAAATGGATTAAAAAGATCTGCTGGGTAACTTGTGTAAAATATTACCCTTTTTACTGCCTATTTTTTGCTTGTTTTAATTACTCCCATATTGGTTTCTTCAAGATCTAAAGAAAATCCCTCTATGCAGGTTTCCGGCATCTTCTCTTAAATTTGGAATATTATATATGTGAAATCCAACAGCCTTTAACATGTACTTCTGTGTGTAAACCGTATTGCATGCAGTATTTAGAAATCATGCATGGTAGATAACTTGTTTAACCATTAAAAAATTATCTAATCACTTAATAGATATATATAATTAATAATTGGACGTAAAAAATTATCTATTAATTGAATTCCAATAAAATATACTTCTTTCGTTTCAATAAGTGAATCTATTTCCTTTTTAGTTCGTGCCAAAGACTATTTTCCTATTTGAAAACAATTTACTTTTATAAAATGATATATAACCACACAAAATATGTGTCTTATTTTACACTACACCGTGATCTCTCTCACTCAATACGACTGTGCAAATCTAATCATTTTAACTTTTAGCACACCTTTTTGATTGATCGCTCCCTCACTCCTGGTCGCGCAGTACAAACGACTAGTGAGGAACAACATACTATAGTAATAATTTTCTCAATTACAAATGCACATGGAACCTTTTTCATGTAAGAAATTCATCTAAGGCAGATGTCTTTGCAATTACAGGAATCAACTATTTAAGTTGGAATTAAGTACACTTATTCTAAAAAAAGAGTAGCACCATATATAGTTGAAATTTAACTTAGCCGTGAAGAGCGGTAAGACTGTTGATCAAAGCCAAGGCATTACTTGTCAAATGTGCAACTTCCAAAATCTTTCCCCTTACAACAGTCTTAACTTTCCCGTTCATGACTTTTCCTGCAAACCCCTCAGAGCAGGTGTCCTCATCTGTCAAGGCAGCACTGACCCAATTTTGAATATCATTCATTTTAAGGTCAAAGTCTTTTCCCCTTAGCTGCTTCATTTCTCCCAATGACTTTCTCAATTCATCGACTGTGTCACTTAGTTCCTCCACACAGTCATGCATGGCACCGACCTCTCTCGGCGTCAAGCCTTGGACGTGTGCTAGCTTTAGCATCACAGCCGATGTTGATTGAGCTGTTTCGAGGCTGACAGTGAGGGATTCACGGGCAAGAAGTTGAGGGGAAACTCCAATAGCAGTTGCACGGCTTGATAATGAACTGAAACATAGGTTTGGGTAAGTTGTTGACTTGCAAGATGTTCTTATAAACTCCGTATTTGTATCTCCGGCTGCTGGCCTTGCCGCTGAAACGGACTCCGTGAATGAAGAAGATGTGAAGACAACTATAATAAGAAAAACGGTGAGAATATGGCAACGGATATAAATTACACCTTCCATCTCTCTTTCTCTAATAATTAATTAAGCTTCTGTAATTTGTTTGTCTGGCAATAATGTTAGCTAGTTCGAGTTATGATGAATTTGGCGATGCAGTTGGTTTCTGAATTTATAGAAGGAGCTAATTGTGGTTAAGAGAGCTAGGGGGATGAGCTAGTGTAATGGGAAAAAAGGTTAAATTTCCTCGGCTTTTTCGCCTTAGTTCATGTATGTGCAACTGGCGTGCTCATGAGAAGGACATATAATTCCTCGTAGGACCTAAGCTCTTGTTTGCATGGGGTCGAAGGCATGGTAAAAAATAATTCAACTCAATATGTAACTACTTCAAGACAATACATCAGCATGCATAGGCCTACATATTATAAGAATAACTGTCACTACTAAAGATGCGTGCGGATAACCAACTACTCCCTCTCTTTCAAGCTATATGATACATTTGTTTTTTTAGTTGGTTCATCTAATTAAGTATGATAGATACACTTCTAAATTTCAAAATATTTAATTTTAAACTTTTCATTTACCTGTTTTATTCTCAATGAAAAGTTTTTATAGTCACATACACATTATGATTCCACAAAACTTTTATCTTTATGCTTTAAAGATAACAAATTTTTAAAATATTTTTTTCTTAGATTTCATGCCGCATACAAATTAAAATGGATGGAGTAATACAAAAAAGTAAAAGAAAAAATGGAATCAAGAGTTTTGTTTGCTTCGTTAAGGTCTTTGTCTTATTGGCAAATGTGCATGAATTAAGTCGTAGTCAAAATGGGGACTAAACTTTGATAAAAGGTATCCTGTAGCTGGCAAAAGATCTGGATTTTGGGTACCTGTTCCTGTTATTTTTTTTAATTACATCAGATTCTCTTGTTCAATGGTGATGAAAGATTGAAAGTGTCGAAAGAGTCATGTCTTCATTTTTATAACTACATTATTTTTCTTCAAATAAGTTGAGCAAAATATCTCAACAGTCCGTGTGGTGCACATAAGGAGACTAATTAATCATACATCAAATTTAGCTTCAACATTTATGCCCATAATGAATATGATTGATTACCAATAATGAAATAATATGGCCAAAATAGTAACAATACGAAAGAGTTTATATTTTTGTATTTAGTATGGTGTAAATGATTTTGAAATTTAAGCAGCCATCACCAGTCGGCCTATCATTAGGCTTGAAGTATTTTATCCTCCAATATTTACATTATCCAACTTTATGTGACATATAATATCATATTTTTGATGTTTTAGCATTATTTCTTGCCATAAACAACCATGTGACCCTCTTAAATGTCCTATCTTCTAGTGTTCATGCATTATATTTCTAGGAAGCGGACCGGAGATATTTCTAGGTCAGTTTTTCTTATTGTCTTTTTTTAAAAAAATGTCTGCCATGATAATGATTGTTATTGCTTACATCGGAATCGGATAACAATTAAATTTGTAAGTGATTTTAAAAATACACGGATTAACTTGATACAAAGCGATAAATTAAGTTGCTATCGAATAAATAAAGATAAAATAAATTCAAACCACACGTATTGGATAACTTCAGCCTTGATGGAATAATCACCCTCGGGCTGGGCTTACCACGATCGGTGTTGATAAACAGAAGAGCTTAAAGACAGAGAAAATAATAATTTATTGCTTGCTTTTGAGTGCGTGTTACAATATATTTTGTGAATTATCATACCCTCTTTATATATTAGTGGAGTCCTATTTTAGGTACAACTCTATAAAAGGTAAAACATATCCTGATCTGATTGCCGGTTCCTTATTGATGCATGCTGAGATCCCCATTGTAATATTCGGCCGGTCACGAATATTTCGATCTTATGTTGGCTTTGCTGACAATGTTTCTTCGAAATCCTTCGAGGGTATGACCGGTTCTGGGGCCATGGACTCGATATTTTCGAAGGCAAGCGTTATGTCCTCTGGTTCTAACCTAATGGGACTTGGGGTCGATGAGGCTAGGATGCATCATCAGCTCAGTTTTACTGGTATACAGTTATACTAAATTGGGAATCGAAATTCAAAATCGATACCATAGCGTTATTTCATTAATGTAATGTTTGAGGGCTATTTCAAAGAATACAGAGTGAAGTGCACTTGAACTCTAATTTGCGAGGTAACAGAACCCCCCCCCCCCCTTCCAGATTAAGAAGTGCAGTTTTTCTAACTGTTCAACAATAGAAATTTTGAAGTTCTAAATCATCGTTTACCCTCAAATTTGGATAACAACTAAACTTGTATTGTGATTTAAGAATATGTCATTTAATCCAATACCAATTGATAAACAAGGAATTAAACAAATGAATTAGACAATAAAATGAATCAAAACAGTATGTAAGCAAAGCCTCGACCTCGATTTGGGACAATTTCAAGGTGGAATGGTAAGAACAGTAAATGATAAAGCAATTAGTGAAATAGCAAGAAAGTAACGAGTGTATGTATTTTTTATCAGTGAATAATTGATGATTACAAATGAATGATATTCCTCTTTATATAATAGAGGAGCAACGCCATGATCCTTGACCTGTCGCGAATATCTCGCCCTTTCCGTTATCAAGCTATATCGATGTCACCTAGGAACCTGTCTCTTTCTGACCTCAATTATTGATGCCGAGCTCGGTCTGAAAAGAGGCTTCGATTTCGGACTCGACGTCCTAGTTCTTCGACGTGACATCCCTATCTCGATCAAAGAAAGAAATCGGGTAGCCCCGATTTCTACCTTATACAGATAGTCCCCTCGTTTCTTAGAGTAAAATGATAAGAAACGAATTGAGCCTCGATTTTCTGGAGACCTCGATAGTGATGTCATCCTCGTGAATTAAGCGACGGAGTTGACCGAAACATTCCATCGGTACAGTTTTTCAAATCATTAATGCTTGTCAGTGGACGGTCGGCCACTAGCACCACCGTACTGTCGCCGTAAATCTTCAAATATGGACTCTTTTGTTGAATCAAAATTTTACTTTCACCTTCATCAAAACCTCTAATTTCCTTAACTCTCTCCATATCTTCTCTTTCACCGCTCGTTGAGTCATCTTCGTTAGCACTAAAAGAGTAAGTTTCACCTTTCTCCGCTATTTCTACCTGAATCAAAGGTGAAAACCTCCAAAACTGTCCCACAAAAGGAGAAAGGTTCTTCCTTTTCTTTCCCGCCGGCTAGTGACAAAACACCAGTGGAACCACTCCCTCACGAGTATGTTCCTGGCCCATGCACTTTAAAATCTGACTTCAAAGTCGAGAACCCTTCATCGGTCCCAGGTCGATGTGAACACGTGTCGAGATACATATGTTCGATAACGACGGGGCATCTCGAGGCTATGAAGAGAGACTGGTACCAGGTCACCCTCGACCAGGTTCACCCCTCGTTCTGTCGCATTGTGATCATGCTCCGCTTCTTCTCCAGCAAGGCCGAGGGGCTAGAGTTCACTCTTAGCCACCTTATGCGGTTATATCGACCCTGACTTTTTCGAGGGTTGATCAAGATTCAACGCCGAGCAACAAAGGCCTTATTTGCGAGCATCGATGAAGACAAGGACCGAGGTTGGATGAGACGGTTCGTGCGGGTAAGGACCTATGACATCATCCCGGAGGGGAAAATGCTATTCCCCGAGAAGTGGAATCCTCATCGTAAGTAATGTGTTACCCATTAATCTTTGTACCCCTCTTTTGCTTTTATGTAACGTTTTTATTTGTTATGCAGTGGTTGCCTGGATGCCTCTCGCGGTCCATGACCTTGAAGACTAGTTTTGGAAGTTGGACTCGACTTCCTCCCATGCCAAGCGTAGTTGGCGTGACTTGTCAAAGGGCAGATGGGAGGCAAATAACCATGGTAAGTGTTTTCTTCCTTATATCCGAGGTACTTTACATACCTTTATTTCTTACTAAGCTTCTTTTTATGCAGGTCTGAATAAAGACGCAATCATGAGGCCCCCAAGTGGAGAAGAAGAGGCCAAGTCCCCTATTCCGAAACCGGGGAAAAACAAGAAAAGGAAGGTGGTCTCGCTGTCCGAGGACCCCAAACCTAAAGCTCAAAGGACCAAGAGGAAGGTCATTCCTCTCACTGTGGACTCGGTCCAAATGAGAGAGGAGGAGGAAGAAGAAGAAGGAGACGCCTCGGCACTAGTGGCTGGACCCAGGAAGGCCGTCGAGGCCGCCAAACCTTTAGAGCCGGAGGCAACTACTAGAACCAAGCCTCATGGTGAGGAGGATTCCAAGAAAGGTTCGGGTGAGGATCCCAAATCGCCTGAGGTCGAGATCATTTCTCGACCATCTACGAACATAGCATACGGGGCCGTAAAACCCCGAGGGCCAAAAAGAGCGCCCGAGCGACTCGCCCGGGGAAATGACAGCAGATCATTCACCATCTTTGCTGAATTACTCCGAGGAGGCGATAAGAGATGCTCGGGCCTGGAAGACACCCTGCATAGGCGGAGTCTCTGGTGAAGAGGATTCCTTTCGGGATTGTTTACGGGGTCGATGATGCCTCTGACCTTAATGATGCATCCACCTTTTTGAAGAGGCCCAATATCTCCTATCTCAGGTAAGTATTAGTTGATGTAACTCCTCTTCTTCTTTTTCTTTCTTTAAGTTTGACTTATATCTTTCTTCTTGTATAGTCCTTTACCAAGTCTCGGACCGACCTGGGCCAATGCGAGGCGGAGCTCTAGAAAACCTCGGAGGAGAGGAATACCTTAAAGCTCCTTTGCGGGCAAAAGGATGAAGAGCTCAGGGACCTTCGAGCAGATTTGGCCAAGGCTCGTAAGGAAGAGACCGAGCTGAACAAGTAAGTAACTATCCTTTTGAACAAGAACGGACTTGATCCAAGGGTGGAGGATAATACTTCAATATCTCAGTTTAAGCAAAAGATTGAAAGGATCGAGCTATTCCGGGGGGAAGTCGATCAAATTAGAGCTGACTACGATCGGTAGAAGGAGAACATGGACCGCATTGATGCAGAAAAAGAGGATGCCTCGGCCAAACTGTCATCGACCGAAGTTCAACTTCGGAGCACTAAAGAGAAAAGCTCAGCCCAGGCCAAAAGGATTGGAGAGCTCGAGGCCTAGCTTGCTGAGGCCGAGGCGAAGGTCAAAAAGACGAAGGTCTTGGCTGACAAGTCCATAGACATGTACCTGGCTGATGCCGAGGTTTCCCAAACTCAGTTGAGGGAGGCCTCTGATCGAGAGCAGTGGAGTAATGATTTGGCTAAGCTCCAATATCGGAGGGAGACCCTCAAAGAAATCCACGCTCGAGGCTTTGACCTCTCTGAGGAGATTGCTCAAGCTAAGGTGCTTGAAGATGATTCCAGGTTTCTTGCCTCCTCCGATGAGAAGTTGATAATAATGAGGGCAACCGAGGTGGGTGCGATAATGGCGAAGGGCCCGAAGGAGAAGCTGCCCCCCATGAAGAAGTCGACCCTGGGCATAGTTAGGACTTTATTTTTCTTTTCCCTTTTTGTAAAACCCTTGTCGGTCTCTTGTACACATTTTTGTTCATATATATATATATAAAGAAAATTTACTTTTGAATGGATTCTCAATTTTTGTCTTCAAACATGCTTTGTGCCTTGTAAAATTTTAGCACAATTTTATGCTTTGAACAATATGTTCGAGATTTTGGTTTTGGGTGGCTTGATCGAAGTCACAATAGTCGAGTTGGAGTAAGGTTCGAACTTACAACACAGACTCTTTAAGGTTTGTATCACGTAATGATAAATCCTCGAGCGTAATCGAGTGAGTTTTTATTCGAGCTTGAAATAGTGGCACCCTTAGGCTCGAATTGAGTGAGACATGATCTCGAACTCTAACCTATTGGCCCTTAGGCTCTTTAAATTGGGCCGATATGGCCTCTAAAGGATGGCTATTGGTTTCCTCTTTGGTCTTAAAAACTTAGTAAAAATTTATTATGCCTTAGCATGTATTTTTTACCCATTGGTTTTTTTGAGGGTTTATTGTTGATCGAAATCCCTTTGCTTTTTGTTCCTTAACACAAGTTTGTGTTAGGATAATTTGATACCTCTTAAGGTTTTTCGAGGGCTGATTTTATCGTAGCCCTTTTGATTATTTTGCTGAGGGTAGCCTTTTTTAACCGGTTTTCAAAGAATTCGAAGGCCTGTTTTTATTGTGGGATTCTAACGTCTCCGAACCATGTTAGTTTGGCCGTAGCCTTTGGGTATGCCTTTTGAGCTTATTTCCCAGCAACACTTTGAACTTTTTCAAAGTGTTAGACCCCGAGAATGATTGTCGTGGCCTATAAATCGAGGGGTTCCTCTTTGAGGTCTTATAGATTCGAGTTTAGATAACTTGAACATGTTGATTTTCCATGGCAATCCTCGAGTATAGGGGTTGACCGTTTGAGGTTCATTTGTACTTGGACCTTGAGCCATTTTTCACAAAAATCATTAGCATGGAGCTTGTATGGTAGAAAATTTTCTTCGAGGCACAAGATATTTGATAAGGATAAATTCTTCTTTGAACAATTTATTCATGCGTACATGTTTTGCCATTGGGGATCGACTAATCTATGTGGACACAGTTCATTCAACCGTTTGGCCCATTACAAATATTCCTTATCGAGACCTTTTGACACGAAGTATTTTGAAGATAAATCATCCGAGGGTGATGCCCCCAGTATTCGAGGTTAAATTTAAGGAAGCCTCGGATACTGTTGAATTGTCCCCAGGTAGCACATATAATTGTTGCCTCGTTAAAAACCTCGCCGTGAAAACCCATTTGGGACAAAAATCGATCTAAGGGAAAAAGAGTGCAACGCGTGCTTTAAAACCTGAGGTCTCGATGTCTTTGATCGAACACCTGCAATAATTTAGTGTCAAATATAAATGAAAAAGGGAGAGAGTCATACCTTAGCAATAATATCATTTGAGAAGTGATATGTTCTAATTATTTGGCAGTTATTCGCATTTCATCGTGCCAAGCTTATGAGATCCCTTTCCGATGATATCGAGGACTTGGTAGGGTCCTTCCCAATTTGGGCTGAGCTTCCCTTTATTAGAATCTCGAGTGTTGATGGTGACTTTCCTTAGGACCAAGTCCCCAAATCTGAAGTGACGAAGGTAAGTTCTCCAATTATAGTATCTCTCGATGCGTTGCTTTTTACAGCCATCCGAACGAGGGCGGCTTCTCGTTTCTCATCCAATAATTCGAGGCTAGTATTCATAGCCTCATAATTTGATTCTTCCATTGTATGTCAAAATCTAGCGTTGGGTTCCCCGACTTCTACTGGAATCAAGGCTTCAGAGCCATATACTAGGGAGAACAAAGTTTCCCCCATACTGGACTTCGACGTTGTTCGATATGCCCAAAGGACTTCGGGTAGGATTTCTCTTCATTTTTCCTTGGCGTCGTTCAACCTTTTATTCAGGTTCTGAATGCTAGTTTTGTTCGTTGACTCGGCCTGTCCATTCGTACTTGGATGATACAGTTTCAATAAGATCCTTTCTATTTTATGTTCTTCGGGAAACCTTGTTACATTGTTGCTGATGAATTGCTTTCCATTGTCGCATACAATTTTGGCAGGTATCATGAATCGGCATATGATGTGATCCCGAATGAAGTCTATAACTTATTTTTCTCTGACTTTCTCGAAGGCTTGTGCTTCCACCATTTAGAGAAGTAGTCAGCCATAAGTAAAATGAATTTATCTTTACCTGGAGCCGATGTCAGAGGTCCAACGATATCCATCCTCCATTTCATGAATGACCATAAGAATATGAAGTTGTTCTCTGGGCTGGTGGATCATCGGTGCATACCTTTGACACTTATCACATTTTCCAACAAACTCCTTAGTGTCTTTTTCCAAACTGTTCCAATAGTATCCTGCTCTAATGATTTTGTGAATGAGTGATTCAGCACCAGAGTGGTTTCCACAAGTGCCTTCATGGACTTCTCGTAGAGCATAAGCAGTGTTACCTGGTCCCAAACATACTGCTAATGGTCCACCGAACGTCCTTCTATATAATGTTCCATCTTCAGCCAATTTGAATCGAGCAACCTTAGTTCGTAGAGTCCTCGATTCTCTAGGGTCCGATGGGAGCTTTCCATTCTTCAAGTATTCAATATATTTATTCCTCCAATCCTAAGTTAGTCTTGTGGAGTTTCTCTTAGCGTGACCTTCCTCGATCACGGATATCGAGAGTTGAACAACAGTCCCTGAGCTGATTTCATCCTCCCCGACTGATGACACCAAATTTGCAATCGCATCGGCTTCACTGTTTTGTTCTCGAGGTACGTATTACAAGGTCCATTCTTCAAAATGGTGCAAAGTCACCTGCAGCTTGTCAAAATATCTTTGCATTCTATCCTCTCTAACCTCGAAGGTTTTGTTTACTTAGTTTACTACCAGTAAGGAGTCAAACATGGCTTCAATGACTTCCGCTCCCAAGATTTTAGCTAGTTCGAGACCTGCAATCATGGCCTCATAATCGGTCTCATTATTAGTCAATTTAGAAGTTTTGATCGACTGCCTAATAGTGTTGCCCGTGAGCAGCTTCAAAATGATTCCAAGCCCGGACCCCTTCACGTTCGAAGCGCCGTCTGTGAAAAGGGTCCACACCCCTGATGATGTACTTGATTTTAACTAGAATTCCTTTTCGACTTGGGGTGTGAGGGTTGGCGTGAAATTGGCCATGAAGTCCGCTAAAATTTGAGACTTGATGGCCGTTCGGGGTTGATATTCAATATCGTACCCACTGAGTTCGGCCCATTTGGCCAATCGGCTTGACAGTACCAGCTTATGCAAAACATTACGAAGCGGGTAAGTGGTTGACATTGAAAATATGGTTTTCGCTTCCTAGAGGCGCTTATTAGTGCAAGTTCCAATTTCTCTAAATGTGGATATCTAGTTTTTGCTTCTCTTAGAGTTCGACTTACATAATAAACAGTAAATTGCGTACCTTGTAAGAGTAGAGTTCAACTTACACCACTTACCGCGATCTTTGAAACTACCAAGTACAAGTAGAGTTTTTCATCTTCCTTTAGAGCATGAAGCAAAGGTGGGCTCGAGAGGTATCACTTTAATTCCTCTAACACATGTTGGCATTCCGGGGTCGATGTGAAGTCGTTCTTCTTTTTGAGTAAAGAGAAGAATCTATGGCTCCGATCCGACGATCTCGAGATGAATCGGCCTAAAGTGGCTATCCGTCATGTTAGCCTTTGCAAGGATTTAATGTTGTCCACGACGGTGATGGCTTCGATGGACTTGATTTTATCGGGGTTGATCTCGATCCCCCGATTTGACACCATGAAGCCAAGGAACTTGCCCGATCCGACCTCGAAAGCACATTTCTTGGGGTTGAGCTTCATGTTGTATTTTCTCAGTATCTTGAATGTTCCCTGCAAATGTGTCAAATGGTCCTCTACGCACAGTGATTTAACTAGCATGTCATCAATATAAACTTCCATTGACTTGCCTATTTGTTCTTCGAACATTTTATTTACTAGGCGTTGGTAAGTAGCTCCTGCATTTTTTAGCCCGAAGGCATTACATTATAATAAAAGTCCCATACTTGGTGATAAATGAAGTCTTTTCTCGGTCTTTCGGGTTTATTTGAATTTGATTGTACCTGGAATAGGCATAGAGAAAACTAAGGATCTCGTGGCGGGCGGTGGCGTCGATCATGCGATCGATGTTAGGCAATGGAAAGGAATTTTTGGGTCACGCCTTGTTTAAATCCTTATAATCTACACACATCCTAAGTTTGTTCTCTTTTTAGGAACCACGACTACATTGGCTAACCATTCGGGATATTTCACCTCCCGAATGGACCCTATTTTGAGAAGTTTAGTTACCTCGTCCTTTATGAATGCGTGCTTTACCTCAGATTGAGGCCTTATCTTTTGCTTCACCGGTCTAAACTTCGGGTGTAGGCTTAGTCGATGTGTTGTTATCTCCGGTGGGATCCCTGTCATGTCTAAATGGGACCAAACAAAATAATTTATGTTATTAATAAGAAACTGAATAAACTTTTCCCTGAGTTCGGGGTTCATCCCGTTCCTAGGTATACCTTTCATTTGGGTAGGTACTCAATTAATATAACCTGTTCCAGCTCTTTAACCATTGATTTGATAGCGTCGGAATCTTCGGGAACAACAAAAGTTCGAGACTCTTCCTCTTCTTCTTTTATATCTTTCTTTTCCGATTCGGTCGAGGCCGGTGGCAGTGATTGCTATTTGGCTTCCTGTTTACCTTTGATGCTCGATCCTTCCGATGCCGATATCGGTATTACCTCATCGACCACGAACATTTCTTTTGCAGCATGCTGCTCTTTATGCACTGTTTTTACCCCGTCCGACGTCGGGAATTCAATCATTTGGTGGAGTGTCGAAGGGACTGCCCTCATGTTGTGGATCCAAGTCCTCCCGAGTAGGGCGTTGTATCTCATGTCGTCCTCGATTACGTTTAACTTGGTATCTTGAATGGTTCCGGCCACGTTCACCGGTAGGATAATCTCTCCTTTAGTTGTCTTACTGGCCATATTGAAGTCGTTCAAGACCCGAGCTGCGGGCACGATTTGATACTGTAGGGCGAGCTGCTCCACGACCCTTGATCGGATGATATTTTCTGAGCTACGTGGATCCACTAAAATACGTTTAACTTGAACTATATTTAACATGATAAAAATTAGCAGAGCGTCGTTGTAGGGCTGAGAAATTCGTTCTGCTTATTCGTTGTTGAATGATGTGGTGCCTTCTGGTACATAATCTCGCTCCGTTATTCCCTAGTAATTGATACCTTAGTGCGTTTGAATACGGTCCCTTGTGGGGTATCGACCCATCCGACTATCATATGAATTACATATTGCGGCTCATCCTGTTCATTTTTCCTGTTGGCGTCCCTTTCCCTGAAATGATTCTTGGCTCGATCTTAAGAATTATCGAAGGTGGCCCTCTTTGAATAAACAGGCTACTTCCTCTCTTAATTGCCTGCAATCCTCGGTCATGTGACCATGCATTCCATGATATTTACACATTAATTGGGGTTTCTTTGGGAAGGATCGGTCTGTATGGGCCTAGGCCGTCTAGTATCTTTGATTCTTCCAATTGCTGATATAATGCCTGATGCATCGATACTAAAGTTATATTCCGACAATCGAGGTGCCTCTGTAGGATCAACATACTTGTCAAAACCACTTTTGCTCATAAGTCTCCGAGAGTTCTATCCTCGATCAATTCTTCGATTGTTTTGGCCGGAATTGCGTCCTGATTCACCATTCCTGCAATCTGCGATGTACGGTTGATATCGGTCTTTGCTCGAACGCGGATCCTAGATGATGTCTCTCTGATTTTTAGCGGCCGACCTCTTTGGATGCAGTGAACCGGAAGGAGCTCCTAATTGGTCATCCCTGACCCTGATCTTCGATTGGTACCGATTATGCACATCGGCCCAAGTCACTGCCGGATATTCGATCAAATTGTTTTTCAGCTGATGCGACGCTATTGAACTCCGTTCATTCAATCCCTCAGTGAAAGATTGATCGGCCCAATCATCTGTGACCGATGGAAACTCCATGTGTTCCATTTGAAATCGGGATACAAACTCCCTCAGCATTTCATTATCCCTCTGTCTTACTTTGAAAAGGTCCGATTTCCTTGTCGCAACCTTTATAGCTCCGGCATGCGCCTTAACGAAAGAGTCTACTAACATGGAAAATGATTCAATGGAATTTGATGGTAGATTGTGGTGCCAAATCATTGCTCCCTTCGATAGGGTTTCCCCGACTTCTTCAATAAAACATAGTCGATCCCATCATATTCCAAATCGTTACCCTTGATGACGCATGTGTAGGAGGTGACATGCTCGTTGGGAGTGGTCCCATTGTATTTTGGTATGTCTGGCATATGAAACTTCTTTGGAATGGGTTTCTCAGCCACACTCAGAGGAAACGGCTTGTGTACAAATTTCTTTAAATCCATCCCTTTCAAGATTGGCGGTTCCCCCGGTATTTGATTGACTCGGGAGTTGTATGTTTCCACTTTTTTGTCATTAGCTTCGATTTTCTTCTCTCCTGACTCAATTATTTTGGTGAGCTCCTCGAGCATTTTCATTATTACAGGATCGGTCCCCGATTTGTTACCATTCGACCTTTCTGGCGCTCGCTCGGTATGACGAGCGGTTTCTGGCTCGACCCCACTCGGAGGTCTATATTAATTTTGTAGCTGAGCAATAGCGGCATGCTGGGCGTGCAGCATCTCGAATGTCACTTGGAGGCTGGCTTCTCCGTCTCCTCTGCCCTGTGTACCTTCGCCACGAGGTCGTCCTTTTCTACATACACTCCCTTCGAGGTCTACGTTGAGGTTCGCATTTAAAGTAACGTTCGAACCGACATCGACTGGGTTGGGAACCAGGGCTCCTTCGAGATTAGCCTGTGGCATCTCGACCCATGGAGCAATTGCATTGTCGTTTTCCTCGTGAAATCTGAGGCCATTTTCATCGTGTGTGGGTGCGTTTTGTGAGTTTGACATGTTTTAACCTAAAAGTAAAGATTCTTAACAAGAAACAAACGTAAAACAGTGTGTATTTATCAGAATCAACACTGAATAATCACTATTATCCTTAGCCCCATGGTGGGCGCCAAACTGTTTACCCTCAAAGTCGGATAACAATTAAACTTGTATTGTGATTTTAAGGACATGTGATTTAATCCAATACCAATTGATAAACAAGGAATTAAACAGATGAATTAGACAATAAAATGAATCAAATCAGTACGTAAGCAAAGCCTCTACTTCGATTTAGAACAGTCACGAGGTGGAATGGTAAGACCAATAATGATAAAGCAATTTTGATGAATAGTAAGTGAAATAGCTAGAAAGTAACGAGTGTATGTATTTTTATCAGTGAATAATTGATGATTACAAATGAATGAGATTCCTCTTTATATAATAGAGGAGTCCTAAATAAGGTACACTTCTAATTATAGTAGGAAATCATAATAACATCTGATTAACCGCCAGTAAATTGATCAGATTCGGGATTCACGCCATGATCCTCGACCTGGCGCGGATATCTCGCACTTTCCGTTATCAAGCTATACCGATATCACCTCGGAACCTGTCTCTTTCTGACCTCGATTATTGATGTCGACCTTGGTCGAAAAAAGGCTTCGATTACGGACTCGACGTCCTAGCTCTTCGATGTGACATCCCTATCTCGATCAAATAAAGAAATCGGGTAGCTCCGATTTCTATCGTATACAATTACATCGGAGATTAGTATACGGAGTTAAATCCGGAAGAACCTTTTTTAAAAAAAAAAAATCTTAATTTAAATGATGGTTGGATTTTTTTCCAGCTGTTATCTCTATTTAAAGGTTTAGGTTTTTAATGATGACTATTAATTAAACAAATAAAAAGGGATAACGATGGACCAGAGATGGGGTTTTAGTTAAGGAACAGATGGTCTCTTATTTCTCCAATTTTCTAAAGTACTTGTATGAAAACGTTATACTGATCTTCTTCTATTATTTAATTAACGAAATTCCAAAAAATAATGGATATATATGTCCATAGCAGCCTTTGACTAAAAGTTCAAATTAAACTTGTTAGGCTCGAATTGTTAGTTAATTGGCTAGTCAAGTGAACCTAATTTGACGTCGGTAAACCAAATTGGCTGCTATGTTTAATTTGGCTGGATCCTAAAATGAAATAAAATACACGTCAGCTGTTGCTAACGTCGATAACGCTCCTATGGACCAAAGAGTCCATTAATTTAATCAGCTGGCAATGCTGAATGCATCTAATACTTTACATATGCAAATCAAAAGGATGCGTTTTTTCAGTTGACTTGAAACTTGTTCCACTTTTTGATACTCCTACCACTTTTATCAACTTCAGTTAAGAAGGCATGTGCAATTTCTTTCGAGAACTTCGTTAAGAATCGATAAGAAAATTAGCTCGCTGAACGTTATTTTGTTTACCCTAAAAATGAGTAACAACTAAACTTATATTATAGTTTTAACGATACGTGGTTTCATCCAATACCAATTAATAAATAAAGAATTAAATAGATAAATAAGACAATTAAATAAATCAAATCAGTATGCGAGCAGAGTCTCGACCTCGATTCGAGACAGTCTCGAGGTAGGGTAGTAATAACAGTAAAGAGTGGAACAACAATAATGAACAGTAAGTGAAGTAAGGAGAGTAACAAATGTATGAATTCTTATCAGTGAATAAAAATGATCCTCTTAAAAGTGAATGAGATCCCTCTTTATATAATAAAGGAATCCCAAATAAGGTACAATTCTAATTACGGAAGTACATCCCACGATTGGCACAAATAACCACTTTGATTTGATATATTTCGGGATTTCCGTCGTGATCTTTGAGCAGTTACTAATATCTCGCCATTTCGTTATTATGCCTTACTCGAAGTCAGTTATGCTTGATCTCGGTTGTTGCTGGTCACGATCTCAATGGACACTTCGATCTCCAGGCTTAATATCCTATCTTCGAGCTCGAGTTCGACCCATTACGAGGCTACCCTCAGGGAAACTCCCCTACCTCGATCAGACAACAAAATCGGGTATGTCCGATTTCGACCGTATACAGATAGTCCCCTCGTTTTTTGGAGTGTAACAAGAAGAAACGAACTTGAGACTTCAATTTAATACCTCGATCAATTATGAGGTCAACCTCGTGACATAAGCGACAGAAGCGATTGAAGCGCCGCGTCTGTACAATTTCCAAGGTCATTAATTAATTCCAGTTGATGGTCGGCCACCAGTGTTTTCAAACCGTCAAACTGGCTGTTATAAATAGATCATCTTCATAATCTTCTCAAACTTTACTTTCAAACTTCTTCTAATCTCCAAAATCTCCTTTACTCCCTTCAAACTCATCAACTTTACCGGTTTCTGTTCGCCAATCTCTTCTTAAAACATAAGTTCCGTCTTCTCTTAGACCTCATATAACAATGGCAAAAACATCAAAAATCATTCCTTAAAAGGAAAATGCCTCCTCATTGCGGCCGGCCGGTGACAAATTGCTGGTGGAGCCACGCATCGAGGAGTGCATTCCTGGGCCATGCGAACTTACTTCCGACTTTAAAGTCAAAAATCCCTCTTTTGTTCCTTGCCGGTGCGAGCCCATGACGAGATACATTTACTTGATATCTGAAGGCGATATCGAGCAGGTGAAAAAAGATTGCCACTGGAAAAATAAAGAAGTGGTCATTCCTTACCTTGAGGAGGATATTACCACTCATGTGAAAGAGTTCTTAAGTGTGTATACTTACCTTTTCACACCAGTCCCGTTGATCCCGTCATAATCAACTTTTGCTGCCAATACAGCATAACCCTAGGCCAAATCCACCCTTCTTTTTGGCGCATTGTTATTTTTCTCCTATTCTTCACGAGCAAGGTCGAGGGGATGTCTTTCACCCTCGATTATCTCATTAGGCTATACAACCTCCATCTTTATCGAGGCAGATTAATAAGGCTTCAGCGTCGGGCCACGAAAGTGCTGTTCTCGAGCATAGACGAGGACAAAGATCGAGGATGGATGGGCCGGTTTGTCCGAGTCAGGACTTCTGACTTAATCCCGACCAAGAAGATGCCATTCCCCAAAGAATGGAACACGAAGCATAAGTACATACCCAACGATAGTGTTTGATGATTGCTTTGATTCTTTTACCCTTTCTCATCTATATTCTTCCTCATGGTGCAACGTCCCCTTGGTTTCCCGGTGCAATCCCGAACCATGCAGGCTGGGTTCGGCAACTGGCCTTGACCTCTTCATATGCTGAGCGCTCGTGGCGCTATTTGGCTGAGGGTCAATGGGAGGACAAAAATCATGGTAAGTTCCTCTGCCTGTGTTTGATGCTTTCCTGTGAAATGATTTATTCTAACTTTATTTCCTCCCATACAGGTCTTGGAGACAAAACCTTCATGAGGCCGCCTCCACCCGGGGAAAGTGAGGTCCTGAAACCGACCAAAGATAAGAAGAAGAGAAGGGCCTCGCCTCCTGATACTCCAAAGCCTAGGAAAATAAAGGCTCGAAAGTCGAAGACCAATCCCGTCGTTCTGCCAGCTGATGTAGTCCAAAAACTACGAGAGGAAGACGAGGAGGAAGAAGATGTCGACTGCCTGCTGGTGGTTCGGAAGAGGGGAAGCGTCGAACCTTCAAAAACAACTGAGCCGGTGACGGTTGAGGAGGCTCATCTTTGGACCGAGGAGATCTCGGAGAATGGTCCGAGTAGAGTCTCAAGTCATCGGGTGTTGATGATGCCTCCCGCCGTGATGAGCAACCGGCGGGCATGCCCTAGTTCTGAGGCCCTTCAAAAAGGATAGGATGCCCCTAGTGACTCGCTTGGGGCAATTAATATTGACGACTCGCCACCCGACCCCACATTTTCTGAAGCGCAATTTCAGGATGCTTGGTCTATTGGGACCCCTGATGTAGGGACAAACAACAAAGGGGATGACATATTCCTTGGTTGCTTCGCGGGGGTCGATGATGTTCCCGACGCAGATACATCGATCATTTTTTATGAGGTCCAACGACCTATGAACCAAGTAAGTTTCAGCCCCCGTATCATGTTTGGGTTTGTTTTTATTTCTTTATGTCTGATTTCCTTCCTTTCTGTACAGGATATGGAGCTTCATTGAGAAGCGTCTTCCAAATACCGAGCTGAGCTGACTCGGTGTGAGGCTAATATCAAAAAGCTCACGGAGGAGAGAGAATCCCTCAAACTCCTCTATGTGCAAAAAGAAGAGGAGATCAGGGGCCTTCGAGCCGAATTGGCAAGAGCTCATCAAGATCAAACTGATCCCATCGAGCGGGTAACGTAAATTTTTGGGAGTCTGTTATGTATTAACTTGATATTGGCGACTAACACGTAGATCCTGCAGGTTCAGCAGAAAGTCGAATTGGTTGAGCAGATTCGCGAGGAGGCTAAGATGAAAGAGGCAGAGACTTTAGGGTGGAAGCAGCACATGGATCGTCTTGCCTCGGAGAATGATACGGTTCGGGCCCAGCTGTCTTCGGTTGAGCGTCAACTCCAAAGTATGAAGGAGGAGAGCTTGGCCCGAGACAAGAAAATTAAAGAGCTCGAGACTCCGCTAACGCTCGGGAAAAGGAAATTTCTGATGATGCTGGGATTAGATTATCCTCCGTTGCCAAGCATGCTAGGCGCCAGTCTCGGAGAGAGACTATTGAGGAGGTACATGCTCGTGGCTTTGACCTCACGGCTGATATCGAGAATGAAAAGGTGTTGGAGGACGAGGCCGAGGCTTTGCTTTCCGATGATGAAGATTTTGCGACTGGATCCGAGAGCGGAGGAGATGAAGATGAAGCTCCCGAGGCAGACTAGGCACTTAGGATTTTTTCTTCTTTTGTTTTTTGTATTTTTGTATAAGGCCATGTGTGGTCTTCGTAAATACTTTGAATATATGAAAGATCTCTTTTCTTTCCATTTTGTCTCTGATTTATGTTTCGTGATAAACTCTGTTTTTCCTTCGCTTTGTGAAAACTTTGTTGCAATCGGGTCGTTGCAACATATATAATTGAGTGAGCACTAGCTCGAACATATATTAGAATAAACCCTTAGGTTTTTTGTTTAAGCGAGGGCGGGTCCCCGAGCTCAACAATATGTTCGGGATTTTAATTTCGGGTGAATTGATCGAAGCAATAATTGCACTATTTTTATAGCCGAGTTCGAGTAAGGTTCGAACTCACAGTAGCAGACCCCTTAAGGTTTGTATCTAGTAATTATGAGTTCTCGAACAATAGTCGAGTGAATTATTATTCGGTCTTGAAACAGTGGAACCCTTAGGTTCAAATTAAGTTAGAACAAGATCTCGAACTCTAAGTGTATTAGCCCTTAGGCTAATACGGGCCGATACGGCCTCTAAATGAGGGCTATTATCTCCCTCTTTCGGCTTAAAAGACTTCGTAAAAGTTTCTTTATGCCTTAGCATGTTTTTTTACCCATTGGGTTTTTTGAGGGTTCAATGTCGATCGAAACCCCTTTGTTTTTGTGCCTTAGCATGTTTGTGTTAGGATAATTTGATACCTCTTAAGATTTTTCGAGGGCTGATTTTATCGAAGCCCTTTTGTTTATTTGGCAAGGGTATCCTTTTTAACCGGTTTTTCAAAGAATTCGAAGGCCTAGTTTTATTACGGGATTCGGACGTCTCCGAGCTGCACTAGTTTGGTCGTAGACTTTGGGTATACCTCTTGGGATTATTTCCCAATAACACTTTGAACTTGTTCGAAGTTCTAGTCTCTGAGAATGATTGCCTTAGCTTATAGATCTAGGGGTGCCTCTTTGAGGTCTTATGAGTTTGAGTTTAGATAATTCGAATATGTCGATTGTCGACGGAAGTCCCCGAGTGCTCGAGGTATATTTTCACTTGACCCTTGATCTTTTTACCTTCGAGGTGTAATTGTACTTGGCCCTTGAGCCATTTCTCACAAAATCATAAGCATGTAGCTCATATAGTAGAAAATTTTCTTTGAGACACAAGATATTTTATAAGGAAAGAATGCTTCTTTGAATAATTTATACATGCGTACATGTTTTGCCATTGGGGATCAACTCATCTATATGGACACGGTTTATTTGACCATTTGGCCCATTACAAAGATTCCCTATCGAGACCCTTTGACACGAAGTACTTTCCCCGAAAATATAACATCCAAGGGTAATGCCCCCCCAGTATTCGAGGTTGATTGTAAAGAAGCCTTGGATACTGTTGAACTGTCCCCAGGTATCACATAATTGTTGCCTCATTAAAAACCTCGCCGGAAAAACCCATTTGGGGCAAAAACCTGTGTAAGGGAAAAAAAGTGCAACACGTTAAAACCCGAGGTCTCGATATCTTTGATCGTACACCTGCAGTAAGTTAGTATCGAATATATAAATGAAAAAGGGGAAAAGTCATACCTTAGAAATAATATCGTTTGAGAAGTGATATGCTCCAATTATTTGGCAGTTGTTCGTCGTCCATCGTTCCAAGCTTATAAGATCCCTTTCCGACGATGTCGAGGACTTGATAGGGTCCTTCCCAATTTGGGCCAAGCTTCCATTCATTAGGATCTCGAGTGTTTATTGTAATTTTCCTTGGTACTAGGTCCCCGACTCTAAAGTGACGAAGGTTGGTTCTCCTGTTGTAGTATCTCTCGATTTGTTGCTTTTGTGTAGCCATTCGAACGAGTGCGGCTTCTCATTTTTCATCCAGTAATTCGAGGCTAGTATTCATAGCCTCGTGATTTGATTCTTCCATTGTATGTCAAAATCTAGCACTAGTTTCCCCGACTTCTACCGGAACCAAGGCTTCAGAGCCATATACTAAGGAGAATGGGGTTGCCCCCGTACTAGACTTAGATGTTGTTCGATATGCCCAAAGGACCTCAGGCAAAACTTCTCTCCATTTCCCCTTAGCATCGTTCAACCTTTTCTTTAGGTTTTGAATGATGGTATTATTCGTA
The DNA here is from genome assembly GCA_005239505.1 of Nicotiana paniculata. Classification (NCBI taxonomy): domain Eukaryota; kingdom Viridiplantae; phylum Streptophyta; class Magnoliopsida; order Solanales; family Solanaceae; genus Nicotiana; species Nicotiana paniculata. The sequence continues at coordinate 33,332 of MDKI01127087.1, read as the reverse complement.
GATTCCGCCTGTCCATTTCCAATAGGATGATACGACGTCGATAATATCCTTTTTATTTTATGATCTTCTAAGAACTTCGTCAATTTGCTGTCGATAAATTGTTTTCCATTGTCGCACACTATCTCGGCAGGTATCCCGAATCGACACATGATATGATCCCAGATGAAGTATATGACCTCTTTCTCTCTGACTTTCTCAAAAGCCTGTGCTTCAACCCATTTATAGTAATAGTTAGTCATAAATAAAATGAACTTAGCTTTTCCCGGGGCCGATAATAGAGGGCCGACGATGTCCATCCCTTATTTCATGATTGACTATGGGGATATGACCGAATGAAGTTGTTCTCCGGGCTGGTGGATCATTGGTGCAAACCTTTGACATTTATCACATTTTCGAATAAACTTCTTAGTATCTTTTTGCATGCTGTCCCAGTAGTATCCTACCCTAATGAGTTTGTGAATTAGTGATTTGGCACCAGAGTGGTTCCTATAAGTGCCTTCATGGACCTTTCGTAGAACATAATCGGTGTCACCTGGTCCTATACATACTGTCAATGGTCCGTCGAATGTCTTTCTATATTATGTTCAATCTTCATCCAATGTGAATCGAGCAGCTTTGGTTCGTAGGGCCCTCGACTCTTTATGATCCGATTGGAGCTTCCCGCTTTTCAAGTATTCAATATATTTATTCCTCCAATCTCAGGTTAAGCTTGTAGATTTTATCTCGGTGTGACCTTCCTCGATGACGGATCTCGAGAATTGAACGACAATCCCTGAGCTGATCTCGTCCTCCTCGACGGATGACCCCATATTTGCAAGCGTATTGGCTTCACTATTTTTTTCTCGAGGTACATGATGTAAGGTCAATTCCTTAAGACGGTGCAAAGTTACCTGCAGATTATCCAAATACCTTTGCATTCTATCCTCTTGAACTTCGAAGGTTTTGTTTACTTGGTTCACCACCAACAAAGAGTCACACTTGGCTTCAATGACTTCCGCTCCCAAGATTTTATCTAGTTCGAGTCCTGCAATCATGGTCTCATACTCGACCTCATTATTAGTCAACTTAGAAGTTTTGATGGATTGCCTAATAGTGTTACCCGTGGGCGGCTTCAAAACAATGCCTATCCCGGACCCCTTCACATTTGAAGCGCCGTCTGTGAAAAGGGTCCACACCCCTGATGATGTACCTGATTTTAACAAGAGTTCCTTTTCAACCTCGGGTACGAGGGTTGGCATGAAATAGGCCACGAAGTCCGCTAAAATTTGAGACTTGATGGTCGTTCGGGGTTGATATTCGATATCGTACCCACTGAGTTCGACGGCCCATTTGGCCAATCGACCCAACGGTTTGTGCTTGTGCAAAATGTTACGAAGCGGTAAAGTGGTTAATACACATATGGGGTGACATTGAAAGTATGGTTTTAACTTTCTAGAGGCGCTTATCTGTGCAAATGCCAATTTCTCCAAGTGTGGATATCTAGTTTGTGCTTCTCCTAAGGTTCGACTTACATAATAAACAGGGAATTGCGTACCTTACTTTTCTTGAACCAGGACACCACTTACCGTTATTTCTGATACATCCAAGTATAAGTAGAGCTTTTCATCTGTCTTTGGAGTGTGATACAATGGCGGGCTCGATAGGTATCACTTCAATTCTTCTAACGCCTGTTGGAACTCTGGGCCCAGGAAAAATCGTTCTTCTTTTTGAGTAGAGAGAAAAATTTGTGGCTTCGATCCGACGATCTCGAGATGAATCGGCCTAAAGCAGCTATCCGTCCAGTCAAACTTTGCACGACCTTTACACTGTCCATGATGGTGATGCCTTCGATGGACTTGATTTTATTGAGGTTGATATCGATCCCCCTATTCGACACCATGAAGTCGAGGAACTTGCCCGAACCGATCCCAAGCGCACATTTCTCTGGGTTTAGCTTCATGTTGTATTTCCTTAGTATCTCGAATGTTTCCTACAAATGTTTTAAATGGTCCTCTGTGCGCAGGGACTTAACTATCATGTCATCAATATACACTTCCATTGACTTACCTATTTGTTCTTCGAATATTTTATCTATTAGGCATTGGCAGTTAGCTCCTGCATTTTTAGCCCGCAGGGCATTACATTATAATGATATGTTCCATACTTGGTGATAAATGAAGTCTTTTATTGGTTTTCCGGGCTCATTTGAATTTGATTGTACCCGGTATAAGCATCAAGAAAAGTGAGGATCTCGTGCTCGGCTGTGGCGTCGATCATGCGATCGATGTTAGGCAGTGGAAAAGAATCTTTGGGGCATGCCTTGTTTAAATCATTATAATCTACACACATTCTAAGTTTGTTCCCCTTTTTAGGGACACAAATACATTTGCTAACCATTCGGGATATTTTACCTCGTCCTTTATGAATGCGTGCTTTACCTCGAACTGGGGTCTTCTCTTTTGTTTCACCTCTCTGAACTTAGGGTCCAGGCTTAGTCAATGCGTTCTTATATCCGGTGGGATCCCTGTCATGTCTAAGTGGGACCAAGCAAAACAGTCTATGTTATCACTAAGAAATTGAATAAGCTTCTTCTTGAGTTTGGGGTTAACCTCGTTTCCAGGTATACCTTTCGCTCGGGTAGGTACTCGATCAATATAACCTGTTCTAGCTCATCGACCGTTGATTTGGTGGAATCGGAATCTTCGGGGACAGCAAAAGTTCGAAGTCCAGAAAATCCTCCTCTTCTTCTTCTATCTCCTGATTCCCCGATTCGGTCGAGGCTGGTGGCGGTGATTGCTATTTGACTTCCTGTTTACCTTTGATGCTCGACCTTTTCGAGGTTGATAGATTCAATATCAGTGTTACCTCATCGACCGCAAACATTTCCTTCGCAGCATGCTGCTCCCCGCACACTATTTTTACACCGTCCGACGTCGAGAATTTCATCATTTGGTGGAGAATCGAAGGGACTGCCCTCATGTTGTGGATCCAAGGCCTTCCGAGTAGGACATTGTACCTCATATATCCCTTTCTTACATTGAACTTGGTATCTTGAATGGTTCCAACCATGTTCACCGGTAGGATTATCTCTCCTTTAGTTGTTTCACTGGCCATATTGAAACCGTTTAAGACCCGAGCTGCGGGCAAGATTTGATCCTGTAGGCCGAGCTTTTCCACGACCCTCGATCGTATGATATTTTCCGAGCTACCTGGATCCACTAAAACACGCTTAACTTGAACTTTATTTGATAAGATATAAATTAGCAGGGCGTCGTTGTGGGGCTGATAAACTCCTTCTGCTTCTTTGTCGTTGAATGATAAGGTGCCTTCTGGCACATAATCTCGGGTTCATTTTTCTCTAGTGATTGATACATTAGTGTGTTTGAATATGGGTCCCTGCGGAATGTCGATCCTACCGACGAACATATGATGACATGTTGCGGTTCCTCCTGCTCACTTTTCCTATTGGTGTCCCTTTCTCTTAAATGATTCTTGGCTCGATTGCTGAGGAACTCTCGAAGATGACCCTCATTGAATAGACGGTCTACCTCCTCCCTTAATTGCCTGAAATCCTCATTTCTGTGACCTTGCATGCCATGATACTTGCACATCAAATTGGGGTTTCTTTGGGAAGGATCAGTCTGTATGGGTCTGGGTCATCTAGTATCCGTGATACTTATGATTGCCGATACAATGCCTGATACATCGATGCTAAAATTATATTCCGATAATCGGGGTGCCTCTGTGGGGTCAGCATACTTTTCAAGACCACTTATGCTCATAAGTCTCTGAGAATTCTATCCTCGATCACTTCTTCGATTATTCTGGGCGGAATTGCATCCTAGACCATTGTTCCTTCGATCTGCGGTGTATGGTTGATATCGGTCTTTGTTCGACCTTGTCTCCCTGTCGACGTCCCTCTGATTTTTAATTGCCGACCTGTTTGGATGTATTGAACCGGAAGGGGCTCATAGTTGGTAGTCCTCCACCCTGCTCTTCAATTGTTATTGATTGTGCACATCTGCCCAAGTTACAGACGGATACTTTATCAAATTTTTCTTCAACTGACGTGATGCTATCGAACTCCGTTCATTCAAACCCTGAGTGAAAGCTTGAATGGACCAATCATCTATGACCGGTGGCAACTCCATTCGTTCCATTTTAAATTGGGACACAAACTCCCTCAGCATCTCATTATCCCTCTGTCTTACCTTGAAAAGGTCTGATTTCCTTGTCGCGACCTTTATGGCCCCAGCGTGTGCCTTTACGAAAGAATCTACTAACATAGACAATGAGTCGATAGAATTTGGAGTTAGGTTTTAGTACCAAATCATTGCTCTCTTCGACAAGGCCTCTCCTAACTTTTCAATATAACAGATTCGATCTCATCATCTTCCAAAGCGTTACCCTTGATGGCGCATATGTAAAAGGTAACATGTTCATTGTAGTCGGTGGTTCCGTTGTATTTAGGTATGTCCGGCATGTGAAACTTCTTTGGAATAGGTTTTGGGACCGCACTTGGAGGAAACGAATTTTGTACAAGCTTCTTCGAATCCATCCCTTTCAAGATTGGTGGTGCCCCCGGTATCTGATCAACTCGGGAGTTGTATGTTTCCATCTTTTTTATCATTGGCTTTGATTTTATTCTCTCCTGATTCAATTCTTTTGGTAAAATCCTCGAGCATTTTCATTATCGCAGGATCAATCCCCCATTCATTACCATTCCACCTTTCCTGTACTGGCTCGGTACGGCGAGTACTATCCGGTTTGACCCCTTTCGGAGTTCTATGTTGATTTTGTAACTGAGTAATAGTGGCTTGCTGATTGAATGGGAACCCTATTTATATAATAGTGGAATTCTAAATAAGGTACAAATATAATTACAAAAGTAAATCCCACGATTGGCACCAATAATCGCTTTGATTTGATCTGTTCTGGGATTTCTCCCGTGATCTTTGACCGGTTACTGATATATCGCCATTCCGTTATTATTCCTTACTCGAAGTCAGTCATGCTTGATCTCGATTGTTTCTGGCCTCGATCTCAATGGACACTTAGATCTCCAGGCTTGATGTCCTATCTTCGAGCTCGAGTCCGACCCATTATGAGGCTACCCTCGGGGCAATTCTCCTGCCTCAATCAAACAACGAAAACGGGTATGCCCGATTTCGACCGTATACATTATTCTCTCCTTCCTAATTAAATAAACTTCGTAAATACTTTTTCTGTTTGGTAACTTGGTCTGAACTTTGGAATCCTTTAACTACCTTTTCGTTTACTCGTAAAACAGTACAATTGAATTTTGTACGTGGTTTTATAGATAAGTAAATCAATTTAAATCTAAAATGATAAATAAAATAAACCAAAATTCAAGACTTAGCATAGAAATCGAGATAAGACAATGAATAGCCTAGTCCAGAAGCGAGGCTTCCGAAGGCAGTAAGTAGCAATACTAATAAGCAATAAATTAAATGTTATTGAGCCTTTGAACAATATATATCATAAGTTTGTCATAAAATTCATTCCCCTCTAATGGATGTGGAACTCGCTATTTATAGTTGCACCTAGGAAACAAGGTCCAAGGATCAAGCCCCTCTTAAATGATAATTATGGGGGAAATTGAAGAAAGTATAAATGTAGGCTATGAATGCCATGTTTTCTATAATGGACTATGTATTTAATACTGCAAAATATTCTGGGTGGCAGGCATTTATTTATCTTTATGAGCAACATTTCCTCCAGGAACAAACGAGATTGCTGCTCCTAGACTTGATTTCCACCTGTCTCTGGTTCCACTTGTCGCTCAATTATACGAGTATTTAATATGAACATATTTTTCCTATACGGATAGCCTCCTCTTTCTGGTGGCACATCCTTGTGTCACCCGGAGGTTGGTGAAGATACCTTTCTAGCGAGAAATTCCCTGATCCCCTCTGAAAAGTTTATGACACTTGATTAGACGCACGTATCTCCGCATTTAGTGCCCCAACACGCGTCATTCTATGATTCAGCAATACTTTCACCAGTTCTCGAGGTAATCATGGACACAATTTTAACCGCCTATTCCTTTACTTATATGCTTCAATCTTCTTTTTTTACACTTCAGAATTTTTCAAACTCTCTCCAACTTTCTTTACTCAACTCACTCTTGATTTCAACTTTCTTTACTCAACTCACTCTTGATTTCAACTTTCTTTAACCTTCTTTTTCCGAGAAACCCTTATTTCCTTTTACTAGCTATGACCTCCTCTTCCAAAAACTCCAGTTCTTACTACTGCTAAGGATTTCGAAGAGAAATTTTCTTCTACTAACTCCTGCACATGGGTTGTTGGTATATATAATAAGTAGGGATTTTAATCTATTATTTGCTCTCTTTTACTTATGTTTAGGGCCAAAAATGAGTGAAGGTATTCTCGGAAACTAATGTAATATGCTTTCTTACAAGGATTGTTCAAAATGAGCCATAATCAATTCATAAAAGAGTCAAATCTTGAACAAAAACCACGACCGGGCCAAGAGATGTGGAATGTGGACCGTGTCATAAAAGTGCGGCGGGGAAAGTATCAACGCGGTCGTGAACACTATTTCGAGTTCCGCGAAATGAAGATTCAGAGAGATGGATTTTTAGGTTAAAATATGAACGCGGACTGCGTCAGAAAGATGCGGCCGCGAAAGTACTTGCGCTGCCGTGATTGGGATTACACGGACTGCGGTTGTTGAGGTTTAGAGAGTTTACAATTCAAAAAAAAATGAGAAGTGCGGTCCACATCAAAATTACGTGGCCGCGGAAGTCTTTTACGCGACCCCAGTGGAAATTATGCGGTCCACGGAACCATGTTCAACCCTGATCCAGAAGTGAAAAAACACAGACCGCGATCAAAATTACGCGGCCGCGAAAGCAAGAGTGCGGCTGCAATCGGAATTATGGGGCCGCACAACCCTTGCAGGGGTATTTTTGTCCGAAAATTTTAGCTTAGTATAAATAGATTTTTTTGTCATTTTTAGGTTATGTTATGTTTTTGTTGAGCACGTGAGACGATTAGGTTTTCTCTTTTGGGAAATTTTATTTTAGATTAACCTTATAACATTAGATTTTCATATTTTAATCTAGTATTATGAATTTTATCTTCTTTTCATCTTTGATTTCTGCTATTTCTATGAGTAGATAGACCCATAGCTAGGGTTCTGACCCTACCCTAGTGTGGGTATTTAATGAGTATTGAATTTTAGGGCTTGAATGTTTATGGGTTACTGATGTTTAACCTAGTTCTTGCCAGAAATGTAGAATTAGTGGTTGCAAACACTAATTCATGCCTTTATGACTTAGTCTCTTCTTGAGAAAGAGGGACTAAGTCTAGGAAAACTAGGCTAACAAGGAATTGGGGTGAACTCAAGAAATTAATAGCCCCAATTAAAGGGTTAAACCTAGAGATAGTAATACACAACTTGAGCTAATATCACTTGTATTGTATGAATACCCATTTGGACTTAAGAAAGCTAAATTGAGCAAAATCACTCAAACTATCGAGAGGTATATAGTGAGTGCTTGAGTGTGATAGCTATATTACGACCCCAAATTAATCAAGCTTGCCCTAGGTTATTAGTACGCGTTAGATATCCACCTAGGCGAAAGTTACTACCCCAGTCCTTTTAACCAACATAAAAAATATTGTACTTAACTTTAATCATAGCATACAATAGAATAGAATTAGAAGTAGAATCAAAACCAACATGCGTGGAAGTGTAATTAGGAACAAAACACGCATCTAGATTTAGATCAATACCTAATTCCAAATCAATTAACTCCCTGTGGAAATCGATCTCGACCTTGGTGGGTAAAACTACATCGACCATCCTCGCTACTCAATAGTAATGCAGGGTTGGACCCAATCAAGTTTCGCCGTTGCCGGGGAGTTAGACGGTCTTAGATATATATCTAGCTATTTGTTTGTTTTGTTTTGATTTCCTTCCTTTTTTTCTAATTTTGTGTGTCAATTGCTTTTAGGTACCAAGTGGCTCTTAATGAGGCCCTCGGACATATTCCTTAGGGGGAGGGGGAGGTAGATGAGAATGAAGTGGATGAGGTTCACCTAGAACCTCAAGTACAAATAAGAGGCCACCAGCCTCATGACAACGTTCCAAACCCTCCCCCACCTCCTCCAAAGGCAGCACACCGGGTGTTTCCCAATGAAGGCTATGAAAGTGCAATTGTCTCTCCCCGAATTCAGGCGGGCAATTTTCAAATAACCAATGTCATGCTTACTCTATTGGAACAGAGGGGTTTCTTCACCATAGCTCCACATCAGAATGCATATAAGCTTCTCAAAGGTTTTGTAAACACATGCTATGGGAGCAAGCAGATGAATGTATCTGAGGACGTTTTGAGATTAAGGATTTTCCCATTTTCGCTTAAAGGGAAGGCTTTGGATTGGCTTGAGAGGCTACCGAACCATTCCATCACCACTTGGGATGAGTTGGATGAGAAGTTCATAGCAAAGTTTTTCTCTCTGAGACATATGGCAACATCGAGGGATGAGATCTTAGCTTTAAACAAGAGCCAAATGAACCGTTACATGAAATTTGGGAATGGTACCGGACCATGGTAAAAGAATGCCCCAATAACGATATGACTGAAGCGATGGTCCAGCAAATATTTTATAGGGGTATCAACACAACTAAGCAGTGTGTGGTGAGTTATCTCACTGGGTATAATTTCATGAAAGTGTCGTATGCTGATGCTTGTGACATATTAGATGAGATGGTGGACATCTCTTCCACTTGGAAAAGTCGAGCCGACGTTCCTCAAGGTGACCCTAATGTTATCCACCTTCACAAGGAACTTCATGATCACAGACAAGCCATATTAGAGTTGACAACCACTATGAATCAGTTAGCAAAGGCTTAGCTTCAGCAGGTTCAGGGGCCAAAGAAAGTAAATGCCATGGAAGGGGTAAACGTGCGAGGTCAACAAGTTCAGAACAGTCAAGATCAATTTGAGCAAAGTGGTATTGGTTAAAATCAAGATGACTCTTATGATTATCAAAGTGAAGAAGTTTTATATGCCAATAATTACCAAGGTCAACAGAGCAATGCTCCAAATCATCAGCAGCGGAGATCACAGGGAAACAATTAAAATTGGGGCAACCAAGGCCAAGGGAATTGGAATAGTGGCAACAACAACAATCCGAACAATTAGGGGAACAATAATCAAAACTGAGGTAATCAAGGAAATTCAAGCAATTGGGGAGGAAATAATCAAGGCAACTGGGGTGGAAACAATAATAGTAATTGGGGAGGCAATGGAAATTAAGGGGATTGGAACAACAATAATCAAGGAAACCGGGGGTTTGGATTTCAAAGGCCCCTGATGTATCAACAACCCAACAACCCGCCTCCATATCCGTTACAAGGGACAATTTCGTCAAGCAGTGAAATGGGACGGATAGAAAGCATGTTCAAGCAGATGATGGAAAGAAACACCGACTCCGATGCCCAAATAGCCTCCACAACACTTCTATCTGCAACTTGGAAGTCCAAATGGGTCAATTTTCTCAAGCGTTGAATATTCTCCCTTAGGGGGCACTACCAAGTGATACGATAGTGAACCCGAAGGGCGGGAACAATACAGGCCATGCTATAACGGTGACTACTAGAAGTGGTAGAGGTGGAGTTGCTAGTACTTCAAACCCAAGAAAGATTGTGAGTGATGATGATGTGGTTGTGCAACAAGATGATGAGCTGAGCCATGATGTTCAAGAAAATGATAAGAATGTGAATGATGAAGTGAGGATAGACATTGATGAGAACGTGGAGGAGACACAAAATGATGTGAACCTGTCTAGGGAACACGTGATAGACATACTATATCTGGTAGTGCTAGAAGCCAAGGCTCCTTTGCCAAGGCCTCCTCCACCATATCCTCGAAGGCTCGCAAAGCAAAAAAATGAGAACCAATTCAAGAAATTCATTGATATGATGAATAGTTTGTCCATAAATGTGCCTTTGGTTGAAGCTCTGGAGAAAATGCCGGGATATGCCAAGTTTATGAAAGACTTGGTAACAAAGAAGAGGTCGATGAATTGTGAGATGATCAAAATGACACATCAAGTGAGTGCCATTGTGAATTCCATGGCTCCAAAGCTAGAAGATCCCGGTGCCTTTACAATTCCATGCACTATTGGTAGTGCCGATTTTGCCAAAGCCTTGTGTGATTTAGAGCGAGCATTAATTTGATGCCATATTCTATGTTCAAGACATTAGGGATTGGGAAACCAAGACCTACTTCCATGAGAATGCAAATGGTGGACCAGACAATGAAGAGGCCATTGGGGATAATTGATGATGTACTAGTTTGGGTCGACAAGTTCATACTTCCCGCATATTTTGTGATACTTGACTATGAGGTTGACTACGAGGTGCATATTATATTGGGTAGACCTTTCCTAGCTATAGGGAATGCCTTAGTTAATGTGGAAGCTAGGGAGCTCACCTTCCAGGTGGGCGATGAAAAAGTTGTGTTCCATGTGTGCAAGCTAATGAGGCAGCCTAATAGCAACGAAGTGTGCTCGTTTGTGGATCTTGTGACTAAGATAATTGTTGATGACACAAGTGCTATGATAAATGTGGAATAACCTTTGGAAGCTGTGTTATTGAATCACGATGAGGATGAGAAGGAAGGCTTGGTAGAATGTGCAAATACTTTGCAAGGAATGGGATCCTACACATATGGGCCCCGAAAACTTTCCTTGGACCTTGAGAACCGGAAGAATCCACCAAAAAATCCCTCAATCGAGGATCCACCAACTTTGGATTTGAAGCCCTTTCCTCCATACCTCAGGTATGAGTTCTTAGGCCTTGTTCCACATTACCTGTTATTCTTTCTTCGTGCTTAACTAGCATGCAGGTAGACTCCACATTTGCGGTGCTTCAAAGGAGGAAGAAAGCAATAAGATGGACTTTGGCTAATATTCAGGGTATAAGCCGCGGCTTTTGCATGCATAAAATCGTATTTGAGGAAGATGCCAAACCCTCCGTGGAACATCAAAGGAGGTTGAATGAGGCCATGCAAGACGTAGTCAAGAAAGAGATCATCAAGTGGCTAGATGTAGGGGTTATCTGCCCCATATCGGATATTTCATGGACTTCGTCGATACAATGTGTCCCAAAAAATGGGGGCATGAATGTGATCACGAATGATAGAAATGAATTGATCCCCACAAGAACTGTCACCGGTTGGAGGGTATGCATGGATTATAGGAAGCTGAACAAAGTGACCCGGAAAGACCATTTTCCATTGCCATTTCTTGACCAAATATTGGATCGACTTGCACGATGTGCTTATTATTGCTTCTTGGATGGGTATTCCGGGTATAACCAGATTCTCATTACACCTGAAGACCAAGAGAAAATCATCTTCACTTTTTCGTATGGAGCATTTGCGTTCTCAAGGATGCTGTTTGGTTTGTGTAATGCATCGGCTACTTTTCAGCGGTGTATGATGGAAATATTTACGGATATGGTGGAGAACTTCCTCGAGGTGTTCATTGATGATTTCAGTGTTGTGGGGTATTCCTTTGAAGAATTCTTGGATAATCTTGATAGAGTGTTGGCCCGATGTAAAGAGACCAACTTAGTGCTTAATTGGGAGAAGTGCCACTTTATGGTCGAGGAGGGCATTGTCCTCGGCCATAAGATCTCCAAGAACGATATTGAAGTGGACAAAGAAAAAATTGAAGTGATATCAAAACTCCCTTCTCCTACTTCCCTCAGGGGAGTGAGGAGCTTTCTTGGTCACGCGGGGTTTTACCGTAGGTTCATCAAGGATTTCTCAAAAGTGGTGAACCCTTTGTGCAAGTTGTTGGAAAAAGATGCCAAGTTTGTGTTCAATGATGATTGCATGAAATCATTTGAGCTGCTCAAGTATAGGTTGACTACCACTCCCATCATTACCGCACCCAATTGGAGCTTACCATTTGAGCTCATGTGCGATGCTAGCGATCGAGAAAGAGTTATTAGTCATTGTCTTCGCCATGGAAAAGTTCCGCTCGTACCTCATGGGTTACCAAAGTGATTGTGCATACTGATCACGCGGCACTTCATTATCTGATGAGTAAAAAGGACTTTAAGGCTAGGTTGATGAGATGGGTTCTTCTTCTACAAGAGTTTTACCTTGAAATCATAGACCAAAAAGGGAGTGAGAATCAAGTGGCGGACCACTTGTCCCGCTTGGAAGAGGAGGGGAGGCCCCATGATGACCTCGAGATTAATGATTTGTTTCTGGATGAAAGACTCCTCTCCGTTTCTTTGAATGGGATGCCTTGGTTCGCCGATGTGGCTAACTTTCTTGTGGCCGGCATTGTCCCGAATGATCTCTCTTCTAGCCAAAGGAAGAAGCTCAAACGGGACTGCTTGGATTATTATTAGGACGAGTGATATCTTCTCCAGATTTGAAATAATGTGTTATCTGGAGGTGTGTTCCGGAAGAAGAGCAATTGAGCATATTTGAAGCTTGCCATTTCTCGCCCTATGGCGGTCACCATGGTGGGGAGGGAACTGCTACAAAGGTCCTAAGCTACGGTTTCTATTGGCCTACCTTGTACAAAGATGCTAGCAAGCTCGATAGGCGTTGTGATGAGTGCCAAAGAGCCGGAAAATTTTCCAAGAAGAATGAAATACCTCTCACTACCATCCTTGAGATTGATATTTTCGACATGTGGGGCATCGATTTTATGGGACCATTTGTGAGTTCATGTGGGAACACTTATATTCTTGTTGTTGTGGATTATGTTTCTAAATGGGTTGAAGATGTGTCTTTTCCTAACACTGAGGCACAGAGTGTGGTGGATTTCTTAAATAAAAATATCTTCACATGGTTTGGAACTACAAGGGCTATCATTAGTGATGGGGGTTCTCATTTTTGCAACAAAGCCTTTGACACTTTACTCTCCAAGTATGGTGTCACTCATAAGGTTTCAATTCCCTATCACCCCCAGGCATGTGGACAGATTGAGGTCTCCAATAGGGAGATAAATAGCATTCTATCCAAGACTGTCAATGCAATTCAGACTGATTGGTCAAAAAAACTTGACGATGCTTTATGGGCCTATAGAGCAGCTTACAAGACTCCAATTTGTATGTATCTGTACCGATTGTTATTTAGGAAAGAATTTCATCTTCCGGTTGAATTAGAGCACAAATCCATGTGGGCGCTGAAGAAATTAAACCTTGAATGAGATGTAGCTGCCAATCTCCGAGTAGAGTAACTAAATGAACTTGATGAGTTCCGATTCCATGCTTACTCTAACTTGTCCTTGTATAAGGACAAAATGAAGTATTTTCATGATAAGTATGTCCGGAACAAAGAGTTCAAGGAAGGTGACTTAGTTCTTCTATTCAACTCTCGATTACATATGTTTCCGGGAAATCTCAAGTCAAAATGGATTGGTCCTTTCGAAGTGATACACGTGACTCCGTTCGGTGCTCTAGATTTGAAAAACAAGAATGTTGTGATTTTAGAGTCAATGGGCACCGAGTGAAGCACTACCTTGGCAAGATTTATGATAGCCACATTATGGCGTTGATCCATTTCAAATGATTATGGTAACATGCGCCGTGCCGCGACGTTAAATCAGGCGCTTCTTGTAAGGCAAGCCATGTGTTTTTCTTTCTTTTGATTTTCTTCTTAGAGTAGGCATTGTTTGGGACTAACTGTTTGTGAAGTGTATGTAGGAATTGGTTGTGCAGTGCAGGAATTTGACAAGGAAAAACCTGGCTAAGTGGTGAACTTTCACGGACCGCGCCCAAAATTTCACGGACCGCATGAGCACTTCACGGCCGCACAATTCTGTGCACGGTCGTGTAGTTGAAATGAGAAAAATGCCAACTCTATGAAGTTCTCCTGTCAAAATTCCTTCAAATTTCACGGTCGTGTTCAAATTCTCACGTACCGTGCCCATGTGTCTGAAGCAGATATACAAAAGGTAAAATAGTGCGGACCGCGACAAAATTTCGCGGCCGCACTCAGGTAAGGTGGTGGGGTCACTAGGTTTCTGAGTATAAAAGGCATTTTTAGAACTTTTCACACTTTACGAACCCTATCCTTTCATCACACCTAAATCACTGTACACCTCTCCTTGCTTTCATTCTCATCTCATTCACATCAAGTGTAGATTTCCTACAAATTTTACAAATAGTATGTTCATTTCAATGATTTGATTTTATCTTTTTCTTTTATTTTCTCTTTGTTTTTATATTCCTATTTAGTTAGGGTTAGATGCATGCCATAATGTCAAAATAATGCTTAATGTTTGCTTAAACACATATGGGTAGTGTTTGTATGTGTATGGGGACTAGGGTTAGTAACTTTGCATGTCAAATTCCTATAATTGTTGGGTAATTAATGAAAACCCTAGTTGTTAGTGTTCATCAATGCCAATTTCATTTGAATTTCGCAGCCGCGGTAATTTTTTTGCGGTCCGCAATAAGGTATCCGGCCGCGTCCAAAACTACGCGGTCTGCGATACCCTAACTTCAAGGCACTATGGTTGTCTAGAATTCGTGGACGCAGTCACTTTTATGCGGTCCGTGGTTGGTCCTTCGCTGTCACACCCAAATTTTCACGGTCTGCTCTTTTGAACTTCAGAGACTCTATCATTTGCCTTCACGTCTGCATTTACTTTTTCTCGATTTGTGATTGTTCTTTTGCGGCCGCGTCCAATTTTTTGTGGTCCGCGTTTGATCAAGTTCAGAGAGTCAGTAGTCTGAGACTGACCTCTTCGCGGCCGCGTTTTCTTTTATGCGGTCCGCGATGCCATTTTGAGAAGCATTGTTTTCTTTTCATCTGTACTGCTTTAACACATGATTGAACCCCAATTCTAGCTGCCTTTCACTACTTGTGTGTTGCAGAAAATGGTGCATTTACATGGGAGAGGAGACACATCCAAGGGGAGGGCAGAATCCTACCGAGGCCAGGGTAAGGGAAAGCAAACCTTACCCTTAGCTGCCCAAAGGATTATAGGCAAAAAGGCTACCCTAGTTAGACCCCCTCCAGACTCTTCGGGCACAAGTGAATACCTCCCATCCCAGGAGACTTCTGAGGGATAATCTGCACAACAACAACCAGAAGTTCAATCCCAACCATTCCGCCTAGTTAATCAACCTACCTCTTCTTTTGGGTCGTCTGATGGCTCAGAGGGAAGTAGTGAGGCTTCAACACCATCTTCCCCACCTGCTACAACACCTGCCCCAATTAATATTGATGATGATGACGAGGTCCCGAATGAAGGGAGAGGGGGTGATACCAATGTGAGTGGTCTTGCTAGATCAAGGAAGCTCGAGGTGTGGGCCGATATATTTTTGAGTGAGAAGGCTTAATTAAAATTATGGGAATGGTGGTCCCAAAGTTCGCTCACACTTGAGCGACAGTTCATAATAAGAGACCTCTTTCTCCATAATCCAAGTGTCCTAAAATAATTTGAGGAGAGACAAGGGTGGAAGTACTTCTTCGACAAAGTGGTGGATTCAAATGAGTACCTTGTCAAGGAGTTCTACGCATATGTTGCCCACATCAAAAAGGGTACCACTGTGACAAAGGTCCGGAGGTTTGATGGCCACACTATAAACAAATATGCCGGAATTGAGGATGTGGAAGCGGTGCAATAATTGGAGAAGCTGGCTTTGGAGGAAGCAGCCCATCCATAGCTAGCGGAGATATTATCCATTCCTGGGATGACACCGGCATGTCTCACAACTGAAGTCCCAATAGCCAGAAACACCATCAACTTTGAAGCCAAAGGGTGGTCCACATTTGTGTGCAGCCGACTTGACCCTTTTCAGCATGATAATGTCCTCCCACTCTCCTGGGTAATCTTGATAGCTTCCATCAAGGTGGGGTATCCAATCAATGTGGGTAACCTGATGTCCTACCACATCTCCAAGGCAGTCGGCAAAGAAGAAAGATCCTAAACCTCATCACTGAGTATCTCGAGGACCAAAGGGTAGAGGCGAGGCATTTTGATATGAAAGTGAGGCCTAAAAAGCCTTTCTCCTGGTATAGCCTTCAAGGAGCGGACAACCCTAAAGTAAAGGGTAAATCCATTGCTTCCACTGGCCAGTCTGAGGAGCCAAGGGTAGTGGCCGCCGGGTCAGAGCCTTCCACAGCAGCATGTTCTTCAGCTGCCATGCCTCCTCCTTCATCTGGGCCATCCATCATCGTGCCACTATCTGTGCCTTCATCTTTCACCTACCCTCAGACTGCACTGCGGGTTTCACAGACACTATCCAGCCTCAACAACTGGATGCAGACAGCTACCACAAAGTTGATTGTCCTATCCAGTGCAGTAGCAGCACATACTTCAGCCCCAGCACAACTTCAGGTACCTCCATCAGTGGAGGATTCATTTAAGGAATTTTTGGACAACCAGAAGAAGCTCCCGGACAACCAAAAGAAGATCCTAAATATTTTGGATACACATGGTAAGGTAATCAAGGATCTGGTCAAGCAGGTGAAGAAGATGAGAAAGACTCAGGCCTCAAAGGAGTCAGCGAAGAAGATGAAGAAAGAGGTAGAGAAGTTTACCTCTGCTAGAGATATCCCACTGGACTTGCTCATGGAGGAGACAGCCCCAGCAACACAGGCAACAAAGCATGAGGCATCAGATGCAGCAGTTGGCTAGTCTAAGGAGTCAGCTACCACTACACATATTGCTAAAGAGATGATCTAGATGCTCAGAAAACCCGTGGTCCCCCAGTCAGAGGATGTGGAGATCTAGTTATAGTACACGAAGGGAGTTGATGATCCTATGCAGTCTGAGGACCACACTCATGTTACTGACCCGAGAAGACAGAGACCACTTAAGGAGTTCTATTTACTCTCTAACCCTTCCTTGATCTTATTTTGCTATAAGCATTGAGGACAATGCTATTTTTTTATTGGGGGGGGGGGGGGGGGGGGGTGGTCTATTTTGATTTGTGATGACATTTGGTATGTAATAACTATGATACTATTTTTCTTTATCTTTATTTATCATTATTTTCACTTTTGGTATGTATATAACTTTACCATTTGATGTATATATTCATTTCCATTATGAATATATTCATTTTACTCCATTATTGTACATATTCATTTTACTTTCCGTAGTTTACTTCATAACGTCTTTCGTATTTTTCCTTAATAGCTTAGCTTCTTATTTCCTTTAGTGGCTTCTTTTTAAGTTTTTAGCTTCTTTTTACATTTTGTGTGAACAATAAGCCTTTGGTTTTCTTAATGTCACGGTTCTTTGTGTGAACCGGGTGACTCTTCCCAGCGATGGATGGTGTGATAACCTTCCTAAGGGATTGAGTCTGTTTTCTTTTTGCTTTGATATGTAGTAAGAATGAATAAAAGTGCCTCAATCAGGCTTCACTTGGTACTAACACATCTACCTTCGACCTCATGGTTAGAGGCAAGTTGATTGGCAAAGATTAGCTCTAGTTGTGACCTTTAGACTCTTGAGTTGACTAAAACAACCATCGAGTGGTTTCCTTGGATCATTTGTGATTTTCAATCTTAGCTAGGGTTTTGGTGGGCCCTCGACTTTGTTTTCTTTAATAATCAAGCAGCGTGAGAGGTGAGGTAAATTGCAAGTCTAAGTCCCGTGCCAATAAATCTAGAACTTGCCCTGAATGTTTGTCTAGGCGAAATTCTAAGTGTAGATCGACTTGAAAAATGATTGTAGGATCTCCTTGGTCCAATTTGAACTTTGAAAGCTTCCGTATCCTACCAATATGATATCCCTAGTCAACCCCTTTGATCCTAAGCCTTTTTTTTCATTTTATAGCCACATTACAAGATTTTATCCGTTTTATAATGATCCTCTCTTGGCACCCAATCTTTCCTTAGCATTCATGATGAACAATTGGAAAAATCATAAGTTTGGGGGAGAGACGAGGAATTTTAAAGTGATAAAAGGTTTAAAGAAGAAAAAATATTGATGAAAAGGAAAGGCAAAGAAAAGGAAGAAAAGCCAAAAAGAAATATGTCAAAAAGAAAGTGAAGGTTGAAGGGGTTCAAATAACGCAATAATGAAAGTCATGGAATGATGAGAAAAGGAGAAAAGTGATTGTCATGAAAGAAAGAGTGACGGTATGTCTCTCTAGTTCCCCTAAGAAAGAAGAAAAATCACTCAAAGAGTCAAGAAAGTATGAGCCGAAATGAGAAAATGGAGTGCTTAAGGAAAGATGAAACCATCATAGTTTGATAAGTCCTACCTTGATCCAAAAGTCTTTATCACATCCCCGCTAAAGCCCTATATGATTTCAAGTTGAGTGAGCTTACATTAGTGGTGATTTACATAAGGGGCAAGCTTATGGTACTTAGAGCCAGACTTGTGGCATTCTTTTGAGAGTGATGAGCGCACTTCTTCATAATCCTTGCTTTGAGTGTTACAGTCTAAAAAGTGAGATTTGTTCATGGAGAGTAGAAGAAGATGAGTTTGGGATCCACAATGACCTACGTGAGAGAGAGAGAGCTTTCTTGATGAATTGAGTCAACTCTTGATGCTCTAGTGTCACATTAGAACTATGATACTAAAAAGGTCGTAACATAATGTTGTTGATAATTCATTTGTGTTGAGGGTAATTGTTAGTCCCAATAGATTCTTGATGGGGTCACCTTAGGCCAGCTGAAATATCCTTTTCTTTTTCTTGTGGAGGTGAAAATTACCTTATTTTCTTGAGGACAAGCAAAAGCTTAAGTTTGGGGGAGTTGATAAGTAGGGATTTTAACCTATTATTTTCTCTCTTTTACTTATATTTAGGGCCAAAAATGTGTGAAGGTATTCCCGAAAAATAATGTAATATGCTTACTTGCAGGGATTGTTCAAATGAGCCAAAGGAGCCATAATCAACTCATAAAGGAGTCAAAACTTGAACAAAAACCAAGACTGGGCCAAGAGATGTGGAACGCGGACTGCGTCAAAAAAGTGTGGCCGCGAAAGTATCAATGCGACCACAAACACTATTTCGAGGTCCGCAAGATGAAGATTCAGAGAGATGGATTTTTAGGCTAAAACATGAATGCGGATCATGTCAGAAAGATGCGGTAGCGAAAGTACCTACCCGGCTGGGATTGGAATTACGCGGACCACGGTTATTGAGGTTCAGAGAATTTATAATTCAAGAAAAAATGAGAAGTGCGGTCCGCGTTAGAATTACACGGCCGTAGAAGTCTTTTACGTGACCGCGGTGGAAATTATGCAGTCCGCAAAACCATTCTCAACCCAGATCCAAAAGTGAAGAAATGCGGATTGCGATCAAAATTACGCGGATGCGAAAGCAAGAGTGCGGCCGCGGTTAGAATTATGCAGCCGCACAACCTCCGCATGGGTATTTTTATCTGAAAATTTCAACTTAGTATAAATAGATCTTTTTTGTCATTTTTAGGTTATGTTATGTATTTGCTGAGCACGTGAGACGGATAGGTTTTCCCTTTTGGGAAATTTTGTATTAGATTCTCCTTATAACACTAGATTTTCATCTTTTAATCTAGTATTATGAATTTTATCTTCTTTTCATCTTTGATTTATGTTATTTCTATGAGTAGATAGACCCATAGCTAGGGTTTTGACCCAACCCTAGTATGGGTATTTAATGGGTATTGAATTGTAGGGCTTTCATGTTTATGGGTTAGTGATGTTTAGACTAGTTCTTGCTAGAATTGTAGAATTAGTGGTTGCAAACACTGATTCATGCCTTTATGACTTAGTCTTTTCTTGAGAAAGAGGGACTAAGTCTAGGAAAACTAGGCTAACAAGGAATTGGGGTGAACTCAAGAAATTGATAGTCCCAATTAAAGGGTTAAACCTAGAGATAGTAATACCCGATTTGAGCTAATATCACTTGTATTGCATGAATACCCATTTGGACTTGAGAAAGCCAAATTCGGCAAAATCACTCAAACTACCGAGAGGTATAGAGTGAGTACTTGGGTATGATAGCTATATTATGACCCCTAATTAATCAAGCTTGCCCTAGATTCTTGCTACCCGTTAGATATCTACCTAGGCAGAAGTTACTACCCTAGTCCATTTAAACACTTGAAAACCAACATAAAAAATATTGTACTTATATTTAATCATTGCATACAACATAATAGAATTAGAAGTAGAATCAAAACCAACGTGTGTGGAAGTGTAATTAGGAACAAAAAACGCACCTAGATTTAGATAAATACCTAATTCCAAATCAATTAACTCCCTGTGAAAATCGATCCCGACCTTATCGGGTAAAACTACATCGACCATCCTCGCTACTCAATAGTAGTGCAGAGTTGGACCCGATCAGTATACACTTCTTCCTTCTGTTCTTCTAGAATCCCTGCTAGGAAGGAAGACTGTGGTTTCCATGATTTGAACATCATGTCTACTGATCTAGTAGAGCGGGTAACCTTCCCCAAGAAGGGTTTCATGTACGTTTACATGTACCCCTTCACTTTGGGCCCACTCTCATTGGGCGTAGGTCTTGACTCCATAATCTTGGAGTTTTACTTCCATTATTAGGTATGCTTGGCACAGTTGAGCCCTTCTGTGTGGCGGACAGTATCCTATCTTCGGTGTCTATGACAGGAGACATGGGAGGAGCTCTCTGTGGCTCGACTGATGAGCCTTTATTCCTCCAATATTTTCTACGGGGAAATATAAACTTCAGCAAACGTTGTCACCATGCTTTGCTCACTAGCATGGATGGATGGAGCGCTTGTTGTAGTTTTCACAAGGGACATCATCCCGTCCACAACTCCATTCTTTCCTGAATCATGGAATCGCATCCGTAAGTTCAACGTCTGTCCTTTCTTCTAGTTAAAGGTTGTTCCATGCAATCACTGATCCTTATTTTTTCATTATTTCATAAACTCGGTGGAAACCACCAAGGGTTAAAGGCTTGGACTAGTGGGTCCAAAATATTTTGGACGTCACCATGCCTGAGACCCGTCGGTGGAAAGAACTGGCCCTTAAATACGGGTGGAAGGCCAAAAATCATGGTAAGTAGCAGGTCTTCCGCAGGGCTTTATTACCATCCCTGAAGAGGACGTTTTGTTGATCCCGCACATGCAGCAAGGTTGCTGGAGGAGTCCTTTGCCCAAACAGGTATTATCGGACTTGCTTTCGGTGCATGTGCTTCCTTTGGGAGTCACCGGCCAGAGAACAAGCAATAAAAAAGGCGATGTTCCCATACGACCAAGGGTAAACATAAAAATGTTAAGGGCGTCGTGCCCAATCTAGCCGCAGACACTATAGTGATCGATGATGATGGGAGAGCCAGTGATGAAGGGGTTTCTCTACGTACAAGACGCCGACCTTCATTAGCTAAACATAATGCTCAATCTGTTAAGCTAGTTACACCAACCCAGGACGACGTCCAGGTGCGCTAGGGAGAGAGTGATATAGTGGAAGATTCCATCTCTCACTTTTGAATCCTAGTCGATGCTCCCTGTACCACGAGGCTGGGTACCGGGTCTTAGGTTGATTAGAAACCAACAACTAGCACTGCTTTTGCCGCAGCTGCTTCTCAACCCACAACGCCATCAGCTTCATCTTCGTCTTCACCAATCTTGCCTTCTCTACTAGAAACTTCTATATCATCTCCACCGGCCGCAGACACCCGAGAGGAGGATGACCCCCCTCCCTAGTCCGTGGGAATTTGGGGAATAACTATTTTCCCCCACGGAAGATCCTCAGAGGAGGAAGAGCGTTCCCCTCTCGGTCTCCACCGGGTGCCATCTGTTGTCTTGGTCAGTGAAGCTCGCTAATTACCTGAAGCTTTTGGCTTCGGAGAAATATAATAATAAATTCATTCTCTCTTGGGGAAGTGTATGATAAACAATGCCACGCACAATGCAACAGCAGTACGATCTTTATTCCCTCTATTGTGTTTCCTAGCTTTGCTATGGCAGGACTTTTGATCTGAACTTTTGCTTTGTAGGCTAAATTTCTTTCTTTTGAGGGCCTTCAAAAGTTGATCCTTAATAAAGATAAACTCACCTTCGAGCGAGATCATTTGTTGGCCGAGTGGGATCAAATTGATGCTCGCCTCCTAGAACTGGAAGCACCATCTGCGGAGGCCATTGAGTTGGAGGCTCGGTTGCAGCAGAGCGAGCAAGAGGTGGTGAACCTCATCCAAGAGACCACCCTGTTCAGGGTACAATTTCAAGAGTCCAAGGAAAAGTGGTTTGAGGTCTAAAATGTTTTTCTTGCTGCTACCGATCGTGAGGCTGCCTCTACTGAAAGAATAACTAATTTTGAGGTAGCCTTAAACTCCAAAGCTGAAGAAGCTGCTGCTGCGGAGGATAAGTATGCTCGGATAGAAGAGAAGTATAAGAAGGTAATAGAGCACAATAAAGTTTATAACTCCACTATCTATGACCTTGGCCTCATCATTCAGTCCGCTAGATCCAAGCAGAATAACCTTTCGACCGAGGTTGACCAGCTTAAGGAAGATCTTATGCAACAAACGGCTTCCTTCATTGTTGAAAAAACATATTCTATGTACAACACGAGGAGAAAAACCTTGGAAGAGGCCAAATCGAGCGTCATTGACTTTGATGTCGAGATCTCCAAGGCCCGTGAGCTGGAGTCAACAGCCTGAAGGGGTCTCTCGGTACAACCTGATGCGGCTGATACTTTTGGTTCTGGTTCTGAGTTCTCGAGAACTGAGGAAGAACCTGAAGGGGATGATGATGAAGGTCAAGATCTCGAGCTGGTGGCAGATCCTTTAATTCTCCTAGGGGCGCAAATGCTTCTTTTCCTCCGGGTTCTGGGGATGCAGTAGTTTAGCTTTTTTGATTTCTTTCCTTTTTGTTTTTCACTTCTTGCTTTTGTACTTGTGCTGCTTGGCACATTTTTGTTATGTAGAAATATTTTTTCGTTTAAGTGTTGCACAAATTTTTCTATTTGCGTCAAAAAATTTGCATCGAGTTATGCAAGGCTTCGGGTGAAATTTTCCCCGATAGCATTTGGATTTCGAGCATTAATACTTCTGGAACCAACCCTTTGATGTGAGGGTTTCATAAGAAAGTTCCCTCTTATGTTTATGATACTCTTGAAGTGGACATATCCTGCTTATTCTGGCACTAGTATTTGAATTACTTGTTTAACTTCAAATGATGAATTAATACATCATTCGGACAAGAAACAAGATAAAACTAAAAGGACTTTACTTTATTCCTTCCATTTTCAAAAGTACACAAGAATCCGTGGTGCTAAAAAGAAATTTCCATTACTTGTGACTAATTTGTACAACTTGTTTCTACGGGGCTGGCAGCGCAGTCACCGGTCCCGATGATACAACTTTGTTCCTGGATTTTGTAGTCCTGGTTTATGTGGCAGTCATTTGTCATATTCTCATGTCATTCCCACCTCCCAGTGTTTGAATGCGAAGAATGCGAATTTGAACACTGGAAGTCTTGCTCCTTTGAAGATTCCACCAGTGAATGGTTGGATAATCTTTGGTCTGATGGCAAGCTTCACTTCCCGTTAGGAACTTTGATATTAGCCAAATATTACCTAACCACCCCCAGTAACTTGCACTCGTGAATGGTCGGGTAACATTTTGTCAGATAGCAAGCTTTATTTCCTGATGGAAACTTTGCTATCGAGCAAAAGACTATCTAATCGTCACATAGTGGCTCATTTCTTGCATGCCTTTTCATTTAAAGGTCTTATTTTTACTGACGGTTCGTCGTTAAAACCTTTCCAGAAAAACCCGATTGAGACAAAAAACTAGATGAAGGGAAAAAAAGTGCAGCACATACTTTCAGTATAGGTGGTTCTCATTAGCAATACTACCTTTTTAGGTGTGCGACATTCCAATTGATCGAAAATTTTACTCCGTCTTGATTTTCCAATTTGTATGATATTTTCCCGGTAATAGCTAAAACCCAATAGGGTCCTTCCCACGCCGGACACAGTTTTCCTACGTTGAGCTCTCGAGTATTTTGATTCACTTTCCTTAAAACCACATCTCCCGCTTTGAAATAACGGAGACTGGCTCTTTCATTGTAATATATTTCTATTCCTTTTTTGGCCCTCCATCCTTATATGTGCCAAGTCCCTGTGTTCGTCGAGCAGCTCTAATCTGACCAATATGGCTTCATTATTTGCCTCTTTGTCTGCCTGGAAGTATCTCATGTAGGTTCTCCTACTTCCGACGGTATTAGGGCTTATGATCCATATATGAGAGAAAAGGTGTCTCCCCCGTACTTGATTTGGCCGTTGTTCAGTATGCCCGTAGCACTCCTGATAGCTCTTCGGGCTATTGCCTTTGGATACTTCCAATCTCTTTTTGAGATTTTGAATAATCACTTTATTTGATGATTTCGCTTGGCAGACGGTGGCAGCAGACTGAATATGTCCATACCCCATTTCATGAATGGCGAGGGCGACAAAAATGAGTTCAATAACTCTACTGATTGATGCATCAACAGTGCATGGTGTTTACACTTATCGCATTTCTGAACATAAGCCTTAGCGCCTTGTTCCATCCGGGGCCAGTAGTATCCTACCCTAATTAGATTTAATACCAATAAGTCCACCCACAAGTGATTTCCATAGATTCCTTCGTGAACTTATCTCATGACGTAATTAGCTTTGGAGGCTCCTAGACATCGGGCCAACATGCCTTGGAAAGATTTTCAATACAATTGACCTCCACTGAAGCAAAATCGAGATTCTTTAGTGCGTAGTGACCGAGAAGCCTTAGGATCTTCAGGTAGTTTTCCGTGCTCGAGATAGTCAATGATCTCATTTCTCTAGTCCCAGACCAATCTGGTCGCGGTTACTTCATAATATCCATCTGCATCCAATGTCGAATGCATCAGCTGCACGATCGTACCAGAGTCTGATTCCTTTATTTCCTTAGACGAGCCTAGATTAACAATGTGTCTGCCTCCACATTTTCTTACCTCGGAATGTGTGTAATTGTCCATTCCCTGAATCATGCGAGCATAATCTATGCTTTCACTACATATTATTGCATGTGCTCCTCTATGGTGTCGAAAATCTTGTAGACCTGGTTTACTACCAGTTGGGATCACATTTGACTTCTTTGACCTCGGAGTCTAGTTCCCGGGCCAACTCGAGTCCTACAATTAAAGCCTCATACTCAGCTTCATTGTTAGTCAAAGGAACAGTTCTTATGGCCTGCCTCAGGGTTTCTCCTGAAGGATTGATTAATACTACACGAGCCCGGACCTTTTCCAATTGGATGCTCCGTTCGTGAACAAGGTCCAGACTCCTGATGTTGATTTTGACACTATCACCGCTTCTTTGGTGGCCAAAGGCAGCAGTCCTGGACTGAAATCGGCTACAAAGTCGGCCAAAACTTGTGACGTAATTGCAGTCCTAGGCTTATACTCTATGTCAAATTTACTCATTTCGACTACCTCTTTGGCCAGTCGACCTGAAAGTTCAGGTTTGTGAAAGATATTCCGCAAGTAAAAGATTTTCACCATGGATATCATATGACATTGGAAATAAGGCCTAAGTTTCCGAGCGGCGACTATTAGATCTAAGGCCAATTTTTCAAGTTGTGGGTAGCAAGTTTTCGCTCGCTTTAAAATTTTACTGACATAATAGATAAGAGATTGCGTACCTTTGTCTTCACGGACTAAAATGGAACTTATCGCTACCTTCGAGACCGATAATTAACTTAGCAACTGCTCGCCTTTATTCGGTTTTGATTATAATGGAGGGCTTGATAAATAACTTTTCAAATGTTTCAGAGCCTGCTGGAATTCTGGGATCCATTTGATGTTGTTCTTCTTTTCTAGAAGTGAAAAGAAATGATGACATTTTTGTAAAGACCGGGAAATGAATTTGCTTAAAGCGACCAGTCCTCTGGTTAACCTTTGAATATAATTCACGTCCGATAGTTGGTCGGGGATGTCCTTGATGGCCTTAATTTTATCTTGATTGACTTTGATACCTCTTTGCAACACCAGGAACCATAAGAATCTACCGGAGCTGACTCTGAAATGCACATTTTTCGGGGTTAAGCTTCATGTTGTGCTTCCTTAGGATGTCAAAGGTTTCTTGCAGGTGTTTTAGATGATCACCTACGTTCAAAGACTTAACCAACATATCATCTATGTAGACCTCCATGGTTTTCCCTATTTATTTTTCAAACATTTTATTCAGAAGTCTTTGATAAGTGGATCCAACGTTCTTAAGCCCGAATGGCGTCACATTATAGCAAGATGTGCCAAAGGTTGTTATGAATGAAGGTTTTCCCTGATCCTCGGGGTTCATTTTGATTTGGTTGTACCCTAAATAGGTATCAAGGAAAATCATCAACTCATGCGCGGCCGTCACATTCATTTGATCAATGTTTGGCAATGAGAACGAGTCTTTTAGGAACATCTTATTTATATCCTTATAATCAATGCACGTGAAAAATTTATTATTCTTTTTCGGAACTACTACTATGTTAGCTAGCCAGTCAGGATATTTTACCTCCCAGATTGAACCTATATCAAGCAAATAAGTTACCTTTCTTTGACGAATTTGTTTATGACCTCGGCAATAGTGTATTTCTTCTACATTACCGGAGGGATGTTAGGATCCAAGCTTAACTTGAGCACGATCAGTTCTAGAGAAATATGTGTCATATCTGCATGCGACCATGCAAAATAGTCGATGTTAAATTTAAGAATTCAATAAATCCTGACCTGAGATCGGGGTTTAGCCATGTCCCCAAGTGGAACTTCCTCTTAAGAATTTCTCAAACAATATGACCTGCTCCAGTTCTTCCACTGTATATTTGGTTGTGTCCGTCTCTTCAGGTACTTGGAAATATCCTGGTGTTGATAGGATTCTAACGACTCATACCCTTTGTTAACTTTGTTTGGCCCGGTTCCTTTAATTGTTATGCCGCATAATCCTTCCCTTTGCTACTGGAAACTAAGGTCGCGTTCATCTCCCTGGTTGCCGGTTGATCTCCTCTTATCTGTTTAATTCCCTCTAGTATTGGAAATTTCAGAAGTTGATGGTATGTTGATGGCACAAACTTCATCTTGTGTAGCTATGGTCTTCCAAGAATGCTATTATAACCCATATCATCGTCTACTACTTTGAAAAGGGTCATCTTCATTACCTCTTCGACATTCTTGGGCAGCATGATTTCCCTTCAGGTTGTTACGCTTGCTAAATTGAACCCGGGCGAGGAGCTTTGTGGCGGGAATAATGCTTACGATCAGTTTGGCTTGTTCCAACACTCTGCATAATATAGTGTTGGCTTAACTCCCTGGGTTCACCAAAGCATGTTTAATTTTAAAATCTAAGACATTAATAGAAATTACTAGGGCATCGTTGTGCAAAAGTAGGAGTCCATCTGCATCCTCCTCTTTGAAGGTGATTTCATACTCAGCGACTTCTCGGAGTCTCTTGCTATGGGTAACTGATACCTTCATATTTTTTGTTGTCGAAAAGGTTACACTATTAATCTTGTCCCCCCCCACCCCACCCCAAAAAAAAAAATTATGTTGATCGTCAGCAGAGGAGGATCTTCTCCTACTTTCGAGGGTTCCGCGTTATCCTGAATACAACCATAGTTGTTCTTAGCCCGGCCACTTCATAATTCTCTTAGATGGCATTTTCAGCAATGTCGCCACCTCCTTGTGCAAATATCGGCAATCCCCACTACGATGTCTGTTGGTTCCATGATACTCACCCTATACATTAGGATCCCTCTGGCTGGGGTGGGATCTCATTGGTCTCGGTAACCATGCTTCCTTAGTGTTCCTCATAGCCGACACTAGTTCCACTACACTGACATTGAAATTGTACTCGGACAGCTTGGGGTAAGTGGAGTCCCGGGAGCTTGATACCTCTTTGTCTTGCAACGATCTGTTATTTCGGCAGCGATCTGTTCTCCTATCAGTAGTGAACCTATCCTCCGACAGAAAACCTCTGCCATTTCCTTCGTCCCTCTTGTATGGAAAAAACCGACCTTTAGAAGACCGTCGATCTGTGTCGAAATCATACTTCACCTATTCCTTATTTCTTTCTCGGTCCCGACCTTTGGTTGATGCCAGGAAACTGAGCTGATCATCTTCTATTCTTATCTTCAACTCTTAGAGTTTGTGTACATTTTCCCACGTTGTTGCCCGAAACACGAGTAGACTTTCTTCAGTTTCCGGGAAGCGTCGGAACTCCTCAGATTAAGCCCTTTAGTAAATGCCTCAGCTGGTTATTCATCTGGTACGACCAGTAGCATCATCCTTTCCTTCTGGAATCTAGTCACGAACTCCCGCAGCAATTCGCACTCTCCTTGCGCAATTCTGAATATGTCCTCCTTTCGGTTATGTACCTTCCTGGCCCTGCCATGAGCCCTAATAAAAGAATTCGCGAGCTTATCGATGGAATCTATTGAGTGCTCGAGTAAAAGTGAATACCATATCAGGGCCTCTTTCGTGAGGGTCTCCCCGAACTTTTTCAACAAGATTAACTTAATTTCGTACGGAGCTAAGTCATTTCCATTCACCGCCACAGTGTAGATGGTGATGTGCTCCTGAGGGTCCAAAGTCCCATCATATTTTGGCACGTCGGGCATTTCGAACCTCTTCAAGATCAACCCTGGTGTCGCGTTTGGTTTGAACGGACATTGGGTGTATTTCTTTGAATCTGGTCCTTTTAATACTGGTGGTGTGTCTGGGATCTGGTCCATTCGGGCATTTATTTCCCTCATGGACCGCATAAATTCGATTTTAAAGGAATCATTCTCATTTTTATTACTGGATCCACTGTCGTTCTCCCCGGCCCTATCAAAGCCAACCACTTCGCTCAAGTTGTTGTTATTAATCCTTTGCGTTGTTTGTTTTGCGGGAGCACCGGGAGGAACTGGACATTGTTCATTCGCGTTGTTGGAAGCATCCGACAACGCCTGTCTCAATTATGTCATGACTTGATCACATCGCGAGATATGGACCATAATAGCCTTTTCTTACTCCCTCAGGGTTCTTACTATTTTTGCGCCGTGCTCGTCTTCATCATTATCAGGAGTTTCTTCCCGAACAAGTCATGGATTTCCGGCCATGGACCGGCGTTGCCTCATCCCCCTCGTTGCGGGTATCACTGATCGAGTCATCGTGTTGAGGCTGATTTCCTTGGGTCTCAATATTGTGTGCGACATTGACATCGTTATCTGCCATTTTTTTATGATTTTTCGCTAAGAAACAAAGAATTTAAACATGTTAGTAATAGATGCAAGGATCAATTCAATTACACAACTGACTAAGCCCCACCGTGAGCGCCAAACCGTTTATACGTAAAACGGTATGGTTGAATTTATGCGTAGTTTATAGACAAGAGAATCGATTTGATCCCAAAATGATAAATAAATTAAATAGAAATGCAAGATTTAGCGTAGAAATCGAGATAAGACAATGAATAACCTGGTTCCAGGAGCGGGGCTTCTGAAGGGAGTAAATAGCAATACTAATAAGCAAGAAATGAAATGTTATCGATCTTTTGAACAGTATATATCATAAGTTTGTCAGAAAATCCGTCCCCTTCTAATGGTTGTTGAATCGCTATTTATAGTTTTCACCTAGGGAACAAAGTGCCAGGATCAAACCCCTCTTAAATGACAATTATGAGGGTCATTGAAGAATGTGTAACGACAGATTATGAATGTCATCTTCTCTTTAACGGACTATGTATATAATACTGCAGAATATTCTCCACCGAATGCTACAGGGTGACAGGTATTTATTGTCTTTATGAGCAACATTCCCTTCAGAGACAACCGAGCTTGCTGCCCCCGGACTTAATTTCCACCTGTCTCGTTTTCTATGTGTCTCTGATTGCGCATGTCGCTCTATTATGCTAGTATTTAATATGAACATATTATGCCTATACACTTTTCTTTCTCTTCTACTTATTTGTTGAATATTTGATAGGGGCACATCCCCTTTCCACATACTCATGTGACACAAATTTAAATTAGTCAGGATCAATGACTATAGGATATTAGATAATTGAAAAAATGAGTTCTCAGCACAAGTCCAATATACACGTTTTCTACATCTTCTCTGAATGTGAGACACATGTGGAAACCCAAATACTCTTACTATGTAATTCTGTGTTCTAAAGGGAATAGGCATATTAAGTGGCCTAAATCGAATTTCGTACATCACGGCTTTTGCTACTATTAAGGTCCTTCTGTTGCTGCTTTTGAGCGTTCAGATACTATTTCCACAGTCTGAACTCTGAAATAATAATTCAGATCACGTTCAGATTGGATCTCCAAATTAAAGTACATCCCGAACTCCATCCTCGAAAATCTGTCTACATTTATCGTGTTCACATTTCACAAACAGAAACAAGCAGATGGAGACAACCAGAATAAAGCTAACCTAAAGCATGATTCTTGATCCAAGGCAGAGACTTGCTTGAGATGGGAATCTCCTTACGCCTTTGCCTTGTTTTTTATGGCTTTAAATGTTGTTCAAACTGTCCTTGATCTACTTTGACCTTGAAAATACAAAAAATTCTATTAATGTCGTACAATGTGAACCTAACAACTAGAACTTTTGAAATATCAGTTCAATGAGAAGAATTAAGTTATATTCACTAACAGTTATTACACTATTGGTTTCTCGGCACGTGCGTTCACGTGTATACTGAATCATGTAATATACGATTTTGCAAAATAGTATTAATATTATTGAAATAAAGTTTTGTAAAGGTTTACACAAGAAAGAATAAGCATAAGTTTTGTGAATGATCAACGTGGATCGTTATTTGGTAGCTTATTTGTCGAGATAAAAATGATTGGATATTATCCGAACATAAAAAGATGAACAATCAAAGTTTAATTGATACTTCTATGTTTCTTTTACATTTTTATTTTATTTTATAAGGTATAAACGTGTAATGAAACATATCTTACTTAAGGCTTCCTTTCATCTATTTCCATTGCTATGTCATAATCGAAACTCTTCATCGATATTAATAGCTCTCTTAAAAGTGCAACAATTTCTATAAATGATTACTAATCCTTAACTTTTTGAGGAATTTTTCATTGGTTGCTGATTTTTTCAATCTTTTTGACATTCCGAAGTAGAAGGGTTAAGATCCTTGCCGAATCGAAGTTATTCATTTCATTCGTTACTGGAGCCCCTACTATTACTATTCAAGACGAAAAGAGGATTGAATCATACGGAAAGATCATGGGGCTAAGTCGTAGGCATTACTGGGGGAGACGAAGCATTGAATTGGGAGCTTTCTCTGAACCTTGATAGGAAATCATAAATTTTTGATGGGAAATTCAAACACACGTGTGTGCGTGGTATAATCTTTGATCGTACCTACACGAAATTTTCAGTTGAGTTGATCGCCGTATATGGTTTGAGGAGGTATATAATCCTCTACTTAACTAGAGAAAGTCTTCTAGCCATCGTCACAAAACAAATAATTTTCCGTGGCACATATATTAAAAATTGGACTCATCACAAATACATAGTTATATACTTACATATATACACACATGAATATATAAATTTGTGACAACAATAAAGTTACTAAATAACTTTATAAATTTAATATGCTAGGTTAATTGTTAGTATC
Source organism: Nicotiana paniculata (assembly GCA_005239505.1). Lineage (NCBI taxonomy): Eukaryota > Viridiplantae > Streptophyta > Magnoliopsida > Solanales > Solanaceae > Nicotiana > Nicotiana paniculata. Next base: position 1,755 of record MDKI01127087.1, on the reverse strand, counting down.
TTTTTAAAACAAAGTAGATTACCCAACGTGAAGCATTATTGGTTTTGACTAATTTTCATGAATGAATGCTAATCGAAAGATACATTATATAATAGTAAGTATCATTTTAGTTGCATAAAATTAAGAATAAAAAAATAGTATTGCTATGACTAAGCAAGCCAATAATAATTATACAAATTATAAGTCAATATTCAAGGAAAATAAAAGGGGTGAAAAAATCCATAAAAACTTACGATCTGCTAAGAAGGTGTTGTATAACAAATAGATGTGAACCAAATCCATGAACTTTTTTCTTTTTTGATCTCAATTGTGTTTCCAGAATTTAGGCTTTAAGTTTATTTTTTATTTTATAATTTCAATTGATATGCCCACTAAAAACGGTTGCCTTTATATTTAAAGATTGGGAATAGTCATCGCCTTTACTAATGTGAGGGATCACAACCCTTCAAATAAATTTTGTGTTTATCTAAATTTTTTGGTGAAAACAAGGTATTTAAATTACTTAGAAGGGTATTTAAGTAATTTAATTTTTTAATTAAGGGCTTCCAAGTTATATAATTATGCGCGCGTGTTGTGCTTGTACATCAACTCAATAAGTACAAAATTCTTTTTAGATAACCACATAAATAACATTAAAATTATTTTTGAGAAACAAATAATAAAAATTAAAGACAGAAGTGTAAGTAAAAGGAAAAAAATAGTTGTTTCTACGTAGCTAACTCAACAAAGGAAGTAACTCTTATTCGTCCCTATATTTTCCTCCACTGACCATTTTATTGAGCTTTATAGTTCTGAAGTAAAATTATCTGACAGTTATATATACATATATACGCGTGCATGCTGCGCTTGTACATCAACTCAATAAGAGAAGAATTCTTTTTAGATAACCACATAAATAACGAAAAAAATATTTTTGAAAAATAAATAATAAAAGTTAAAGACAGAAGTGTAAGTAAAAGGTAAAAAATGGTTAATTCTACGTAGCTAACTCAACAAAGGAAGTAACTCTTATTCGTCCCGATATTTTGCTCCACCTACAGTTATTTTATTGAGCTTTATAATTCTGAAGTAAATTATCTGATAGTTGATATATATATATATATATATATATATATATATATATATATATATATATATATATATATATATATATATATATATATATATATATATATAAAATCCACTTATTACCTTTAATCACGAGAGTTGGTCATCTCTTTTAAAAGTTTGTAACTTTTCTTTGCGTTATTATAATTTGTATATTTCATTCATAAACATAGTAATTATTACCAATAAATAATTTGACAATTTTTTCCTTCATTAATTTACTTTCATTAATTCAGCCACAAACAATGACAACATATACATTTCGTCGGGGAATTTTCTAGCATCAATGCTGCTAACAAAAACTCCTAGTGAGAGCACAAAAAGAAGTTGTAGAACTTTAGTGTCGAGTATTTACGCGAAAAATTTGAAGTTTAATAACAAAATGAGATTATACAAATTTTGTGAGAAGTAAAAGATTATATATGGGATTTATATATAGGAGGTGTGCGCTTGATTTTTGTTCATTGTAAATGAGTGCATGAAAAGGCACGGTTAAACAAGACTTTTCGTTGTTAATGTCCAAAATTTTAACGTTCACAACTCTTTAGAATAATTTTGTCCTTATTTCTATTTCAAAACTATAAGTTTTGTAAAATAAGTAGGGTAGTTAAACTTTTAAAAGGGTAAAAAAGTAATTTAACTTTTGGC